>LVCA01017712.1:42368-54197 GCA_004801955.1 Calotropis procera
CAGATAATTTACTACTGGACTCTCATAAAAATCTCTTCTAAATTTACCAAATCAAAGAATGTACAAGATTTTCGTTATTTTCCTCAAACGAACAAATATAAATAACATATATTAGAAAAAGAAAAAGACAGAGAGAAATGCTAAAAGTAGAATTAGTTAGTGGGGGAAAGTGATTTACTATTTAAAGCCCCATCAGTTAAAATGGTCGGGGAATGGAGATGAAGAGATGTAGATAAGGAAAGCTATATATAAAATAAAACTCATTATTACCTTACCATAAGAAATGCTTTAAAAGCAAAGAGACAAATTTGCTTCTCAAGTGGCGAGGCAGAGAAGCGAGTGCACATTATATACATATATATATATATGTATACCTCTGTGTGTGTGATGTCACCTACACATGGAAGAGGTGTTGTAGAGAGAGAGAAGTTTTCAGTGATGCTTCAAATCCGTTCTACTTGAAACACATCGTCCTTTCTGAAGCCCAAAAATTATCTTACCTCAGTTTTTTTTCTTGCTTATTGTTGTGCTCGTGAGCTTCCATTTCGAAGAGTTTCGAGTTGAAAAAGGTGGATTGGAGGGTTCGCCGGCTTTTGTTCGACTTTCTCTCTCTCTCTGTCTCTCTGTTTTTTTTTCCCCTAAAACTTATCTCGAAAATTGACGTTTTTTGATTCATGAGCTGTAGAACCCTAAGTTCTTATTTCAAGGACATAGGTAGTCCGGAATTCTGGTGGGGTGTTTTAGATGAGAATTGTTTTCAGCAAATACTGTGCAAAGGTGAGTTATTTTCCTTTTTTTTTAGGCGTAATTCTGTTTTCCTTTGTCTTGTTTCTATAATTTAGTGTCCGACTCATTTTCTTTACTCGGTTTAGTTTTCTGTTGAAGAGACGGGATTTGATCTGGAATGTGGGAAGTTTTTGCTGGGATTTGTTGAATTTGGGGTAACTCTTTGGGATTTGAAAGAGGGGGTTCGTCAATTATGTAAATGGATAGGAATTTTTGAGGTCAGAATCAGATAGGGATAATTCGTTTATGAATCTTCTGTAAGATTCTGTTTCTCGGATTTGGCTAGATAGAGATAGATATACTTGCATTCTCCCGTTTCTCTATTGTGCTACTGTATAATAATTTCTCGGACTTTTCTGTTTAAATGCTAGTTAGTTCCCGTTTAACTACCTTTTTGGTTTAAATTCTATGTATGTTGCGGATTGAAATTGAAATTTATCTCCTTAAGATCAAGTCGCTTCTCTCTCGTCTTATATCTGCATTTGGGATTTTGTTTCTTTTTTCTCTGGCATCTAACTTTCAGATATTCCACCGTCGGGAATCAGTGATTGATGGATGTAAATTAGTGTTTAAAAAGTAGGTTCTTCTGTTTAATCCTAGTGCTGGGTAAAAGTTCCCTAACTTTTACCTTCCTAGGGGAGTTAAAATTTTTTAAAAAAGGGCACGATGGAGTTACCTTCCTTTCCTCTCTTGTTTGCT
Organism: Calotropis procera; assembly: GCA_004801955.1. Taxonomy (NCBI): domain Eukaryota; kingdom Viridiplantae; phylum Streptophyta; class Magnoliopsida; order Gentianales; family Apocynaceae; genus Calotropis; species Calotropis procera. Next base: position 43,854 of record LVCA01017712.1, read on the forward strand.
TGATTAAAGTGGATAATAAGTAGTTTTCCATTTGTTGGCTGTGTTCTGTGCAATTTTTATGCCCCATGAAGTACTTCCTTTTAATTAAAGATGTGCAAATTAGATGATAATCAACTTTTATTTTAAATGCTTAATTTTTTGCATTTAAAATATTTCTTAATCTATCTCTAGTTATTTAGTTGTACTTGATTTTGCACTTTCAAATTGGTAAGGTTCAGTTTCCTTCTCTTGGGAACTAAAAGTTTCATTCATTCCTTCTCTCTCCTACTTTCTCTTTTCAACCCTTTCTTTCTTATTATTTTTGTGACAGAAAATCTATTGGGTGGCGGTGAACTTTGGATTTCTGTTATTTACTGGCAATATTGTCCGATCTTTTTTAGAAAAAAAAAGGGAAAAAAAAAAAAAAAGGTAAAAGGAAAAAGAGAAGAAGTTGCACTTTTGTAAAGCTTGGTGATAATAGGAAAAATGTTTTTTATTATTTTTTTTTTGTAGAGATACATTTCTATGTTATATTTTTTGTATCTTTGCTTTGTCATTGCAGGCAATTTGACACCTAGCAGATGACATCCATTCTTGCATTCAGTTGTCTGAACAGAGGAAACAAGAGGCATGATAAAATCTCACTTGTGTTTTAATAAGAGAAACATGCTCTTCAGCAAAGAACTTGAAGGACTGCATAGTGACAGTTCAGAAGGATCAATCAATGAGCATCGGATATTTACAGAATTGTTTTTAGACAGTGATACCAGTAGAAGGAGCCAAAGGTGTCTTGTTACTGGAGTTATCAACTTTGAATGTAATGACACCAAGCAAGTGGATGGTGCTTCTTTTTCAAAAAGTGTTAATTCAGCTTTAACAAGACAGGTTGTCTCTTGGAATTCACAAGATGTTTCAGGTAAAAAACCTGGACAAGGATTTGGATCAGAAGATTTTACTCTGTCAATCAGATGTGGCCCGGATATGGGCTGTAAAAGATTAAAGATGTCAATTGATGAATCTGATAACAAGCCTTGTTCTGAAGAAGGTCCGGATTTGATTACTCCATTGGATGGAACTGATACAGATTTGTCTCACTCAACTTCATTTCCCACATGTGATGCAGTTACCTGTCGATTAGTTGAGTCATCTAGCCAGGGCTTAGCAAGTAGCTGCTACCTGTTTAAGCGTCGTGTTGGCATAAATAGAAGTCACGGTATTAATGATAGGATTGATTCACAATGTAAAGTATCTGTTGTAGATGAAAATGACAAGAAAGAAATTGCCCTCAGCAAAGTAGTTGCTTCACCAGTTTCTCAAGAGAGTTGTGCAACCAAGCTTTTGGTACCTCCTCTACCGATAACTGTTAAAAACCACTCTGTTCTTGTTCGTCCCACCAAACCAAGATGGAAAGACTATTGCTTCTTGGAATTAGATGAGGCAGATTTTTCACTGCCTAGGAATTTAAAGAATGATCCTCGTCCTCTACTCCGGTACCATGTCATTCGTCTACTTAGAGCAGCTGGGTGGGTGATAGGGAGGCGCAAAAGGAATAGTAAGTCTAATATGACTGGTGAATTTGTGTACAAATCACCTCAAGGTAGACCAATTCGTGAATTTCATAGGGCTTGGAGCTTGTGCAGGGATAGTTTATTTGCTGATGAAAACAATATTATGCAGGAAAAAGATTGTAAGGAATGGAGTAGTGTGGCTCATTTATTGTCTGATCTGTCCAATGCAGCTCTAGAGATAGAAAAACAATTGGGTAACTTGGAAACTACTGCTACATTAGCTCATTTGTGGTGTCTTCTAGATCCATTTGCTTCTGTGGTCTTCATCAAGAAGACAATTCGTTTGCTAAAAGAAGGTAAAGCTGTGACAGCAAAAAGGAAGATTGTGATCCATCCCTATGGAAATTGTGATGCTGTTTTCTGTACAGATGCCATGCAGTCCTATCCATCAGAGAAAAAGTATGTGGGTCCTTTAAAGACTGTTAACGGGATTGCTGCCAAGCCTCAGAACTTCTCCAACCATGAAAGAATTAGTTTGTATGGAAGTTCTTTGCAAATTTGTGGAACTGATAATAGCTCATGTGATGGGAATGCTATTTGCTTGTATGAAGTTCCTGTTAGCCCAGGAAAGGCACAAACATCACTTGGAGGATCTGGAACTATTTCCTCTTATCAAGATAGTTACAGAAGTTCTCTTACTTGTGAAAAAGAAAGATCTGAGAATAATGATGAATTTCCTTTGAGAAATGTCTTGGATGTATCCATGATTCATGTGAAGGAAGAGGAACAGGTATATGATTTGAAGCAAAATCCAGAACAGTGGGAGTTTACAACAGTTGGTTCAAACTGCATAAATAATTTGTCTGCTAGTGCTACATCCTTAAGAAAGAAGGCATCTAAGAAATCCAAAAAGATATCTGAAATCAAATTGAGTAGTTTGTATCAAAATGACAAGTTTGGAACATCTACTTCTGGAGGTGATCCACATTTGATCAACACAAACCCAGAGCTTAGTGGATTGAGAAAAACAAAAGCATGTCGTCTTAAGGATGATGATCTTTTAATTTCAGCAATTATAAAAAATAAGACATTCAAATCTCCAAATAAAAGTTCTATAAGAAGATCCAAATCTCTGAGGAAGCGGAAGAGCCATAAAGGCAGTTGCAAGTTGCTCCCACAAAGGGTTAATCGGGGAGGGAAGCATTTCATTGAAGGTAAGTGGTCTATCATTAGTCGAAGAACAGTACTGTCCTGGTTAATTCATTCAGGGGTCCTTTCCCTTAATGAAGTTATACAATATCGCAACCTGAAGGATGAGACAGTAGTCAAAGATGGTTTTGTAACTCGTGATGGGATTTTATGCAAGTGCTGTAATGAAGTGCTTTCTATATCTGAGTTCAAGAGTCATGCTGGTTTTAGATCGAATCGGCCATGCTTAAATCTTATCATGGAGTCTGGTAAGCCATTCACCTTGTGTCAGCTTGAGGCTTGGTCTGCTGAATACAAGGCCAAAAGAGGTGCTCCTAGAACTGTTCTAGTTGAGGAAATAGATGAAAATGATGATAGTTGTGGGCGTTGTGGTGATGGTGGTGAACTGATATGCTGTGATAGTTGTCCATCTACATTCCATCAGGCATGCTTGTACACAGAGGTCTGTATAACGATTTTAAGGCAGTTTTCCTCCCATTTCCCCCATCTCCTCTATAATCTGCTGCACATGTTTCTGTTTTTGCATGTGATGAGCATTGTTTATAAACTTTAATTGCACTTAACTGATCTTTGAATTAGCATGCTGTTCTTGTGGTCTTTCTGCCCTCAAGAACTCTTGATTGAATAGATATTGCCTGTAGGGTCTGATATGATTTCTAATAGTTGGCTGACTTGATTTATTGAGATGATTATTGTGATGTGATTTGGTGATATCTAGATGACCCTATTTAAACTGATGTTGGACCATGATGGCAATAGTTTTAATTCATCATACTGGAGGAGAATGTAAACTGACCTGTTTTGCTTGTCTTCTTTTTGCGAAAACCATCCTCTTTGGATGGGTTTGAGTCAAATTCACTCTATTATGCAGTGCACTCATTTCTGATGAGATTTGACCCTTGGAAATGGCTATTGTCACATCCATTTGAAGCAAGCATATGCATTGGTTTTGTGTTGTACCATTAGTGCAACAATTCTTAGGATCACCGATCTCCAAGCTTAATCTGTGTAACATATATTCCTAAATTGATGATTTTATACGATTTGACACTTGAATTTTGCATCTGCCTGCACATATTTGTATATGTGCATGTGCTGGTGCACAAACACATTATCTGGTGACGCAATAATTATTTTAAAAAATTGCTGTATTTTCCAGGTAATGGTTTGCTTCTTGCTATATGAAAATGTCTGTTTAATTAATATAAGTAGTCTAAGATGTTTAAACCATTGATTTCTATGCTTATATTTAGTATGAATGAAGTGGCGTCTTGCAACATCATAATCTGATAAAATGTTTCTTAGTTGATATTTAATTTATTTGAAAATATAAAATCGAGCAGCACCCATGCAAAAGTTTAGAAACTTGGTACTCATAGAAATCTAAGGTCCTCTTTCAGTTGCTTAAAATAAGCATGTTTTGCTTCTCCTCTCCAGCCAAAAGTTGAGCTATTTCATGTTCCTTTTTCACTTCTTTTCTTTGCTTGAAAGAGTTGAAAAATACTATATTGAGAACACAACCTTAGAAATGCTTTTCAAATGTTAATTATTGTGGAGCTAGGTTTGCTTATGAATGTGGCTACAGATAGAAGTTTATCAAGTGTAGCCCTTTTTACTATCATTATTATCTTCTTCACTATTATTATTTTGGGCCGAATACCACTTAGATAACTCATTTGTTGTTGTCATAGTATGTGATTGGGAAGCATCCATTATATAATCCGTAGCCTACTTAGTTAGCCACTAATTTCTTGTGTTGCTTGTAGTATTTCAACTATGTTCTTGTCAATTATTGATATGGGTTTAAAACCCAACTATCTTCCATCCTTGGCCGTGGCCTTGGTTCTCACAGTTGATACTAAAGAGTTTTATGACCAGACTTTTACATCATTTTGTTACTGAAATGATGTTATTAATATTAAATGATATAGAAATGGTACATTAAGGATTAAGGCGCTTGGGCATTTCTTCTTGGCCTAGTTTCTTTCACTGTCCTTCAATTTGTACTCTTTGTCAAGTAATATCATCAAGCTTGATTATACTGCACTAACCATCTTTCCGTGAGTTGAATATTTCCCTGGAGCGTTCTTTACTCATTCTATTTTTCAAAGATGAATCTCTTTTCATGGATTCAGCAGGCAAATAATTATTTCTCTTCATGTCTTTTCAAAATTAAGATTATTATAAAATTGTTCATTTCAGAAGAATCCTCAGACTGTTCAGAAAAATCTGTCATAATATTTGATGCAAGTTCTATTGTGTTTGAAGTTTGATGTATCATGGGAATAAATTTAAAAGAAATTTATTGTTATAAGGGTTTCAAAATCCCCAAAAATTAAAATAGTATTCTTGGACTGGAATTTAAGTTTATAGAAGATTTATGAACTTATTGTTCAGAAAATCTTGAGGGGAGAAAGGGAAGAAAATAATTAATTTGAAACTACTGAATTACAAAATCTTAGGGAAGCATTTCTCACAAAATGCTAGTGCTTTAGGGAATTTCTCTCTGATTGATTTAACTATGATTAACAATATTTTGAAATCGACCATGGTGATGTAAAAGAATTGGAACAAAATCATCAAACATTTATAGACTTGCCATGAACTTGTTTCAAAAATCTTATGTTAAAACAAATGAAGGAAAATATTTCTTAAATGCTCCGAGTTTACTTCATTTGATTGATTGCCACAGTCCTGCTTCTAAATAAAATTTAAAAAGTTCGTGCATATTTTTTTCACAGCACTATTTAATAATTCCATTAGATGGTTTTCCTGTCTTTATCAATGATTTGAACACGGTTTAAATTCACTTTTAGAGTATTACTTACTATATATTTGAGCATGTTTATTGAAGTGTCCCATTTATTATCTAGGAATTTCTTATGTTGGCCTGTGAATTCTTTTCAAGATGATAAAAATTTGACTTATTTCACATTTCATTATGTAACAATTGCCTTTTAGACTTCTACAGGTGCAAAAAGAAAGCCCTATGATTCCTTTGTGTTATGCATTTATAGAAATTGCAACATGGAAAGAATGCTGCTTGTAGATTAGGCATGTGGTAATTGTTGAAGTATGTGTATTCCTACAATATGAGGGAACCTTTGTGTACTAGCCTTTTCTGTCACTTAATTTGCAAAATCTTTTTCTGACATAAAGAACTTTTATTGGTTCCTAGAGAATTTTCTAGCATTATGTTCTTGGAAAAATTATTACTTCCCATTTTTATTTGTTTTATGCATGTAATATCTGTTAGTCATCTCAAACATATAGTTTGATTCAATATTTGATAATTTTTCTTCTTTTGCACTTCTGCACTTTTGCATAATCATCTGGTATTTTCTTCCTTTGCAGTTATTGCTCTTTCTTTATACTTGCTTGTTTAATTTAATTACCCCTACATTATGGAGTCTAAGTTTACAAGTTGCCTGCCTATTGTATGCTACAAAGTTTGAGTGAGTGTCTTATCTCTTGAAAAACCATTCTTTTCCGGGTCAAAATGGAGCAGCCTTGTTGCTTTGGGGTATGTTTGATATGTTGTCTGATAATTTTTCTGCTTTTGCCTGAGCAGAAATAGCAGTTTTGTCAGGTTGAGTTGTGCCCTTTAAAGTCTTAAGGGTAAACTGTCAAACATGATTTGCAAATTATTTTATCCAAATTGTAATTAAACTTCCTCAGAGAACTTAAGGAAGGAGTGGACAAGAAAAGACAGCACGCAATATGAATCCCATCTCAAAATGGTGTCATCTATTTGTGATCAGATAGCTGCGTAGGTCTAGTTTGTTTGTACTTTAAATGATGACTGTATCCACCTGAATTTGTTTCTGTCAATTGTTTTGAGCACCTGACTAATGTCAAGCTGTATATATATATCTAAAATAGGTTATACAATAGAATGAATTTAAAGCGTGCTTCCTTTTCCTTTACTGATGCATCTGTAGTTATTAGTTTTATCAAAATGTTGATCGTCCTCTGTAACTTTTGTTTGTCCAGCTTTTTCCACAAATTCATCATTTCCATAAAGGAATATTTTTTTCCTGATGCTTACTGTATGGAAGATTTTGAATATTAGCATTTGCAACTGTTACCATTCAGATGCTATGTTTTGTGCTTGAAATAATTTGAGTATTGAAAAAGGTGGGGGCAAGTTGAAATTGTGATTATTGAGTTGGTATGGAATCTAACATCAATTGTAGCTATTAACAAGTAATATTGGTTTCCAAAACTCTGAAAACCTTGATTTCCAGAATTGATAGAAGTGCCAAATTTGGAGTTAAAATTTTTTGGAATTTGATGATGATTTATTAATCAGGAGATATGAACTATACTTTGTGCTTTTTACTTTGATAATTTGAGAAAATGATTTTCCATGTTCTGGGGCAGGGTGACTAATTAATGGACCAACTGAATAGTTGAACTTTCACATATTCATATAGTAGGCTACCTCTTCAATGTGGACTTATTTGTACATGTCAAAATGTGGCTTAACCTTAGAGTGGCAATCAATAACCAGATCTATTTTTGGTTGGTGATGAAAGAAATCAGAATAGGCATTTGTCAACAATTTAAGTCTTCTTTGTTCTAGTTTTGATGGGGTTTTGATTTAGACGTGGATGACACTTGGATGTCATGAAACTGTTTTTTGTAGGATACTAGAAAAAGATTATTAGGCTTTTGAGTGTAGTCGTTGCAATTCTCTTCTCCTGCCGCAATAAATTGTTATTCTGAGGATAGTGTCTATTTTGAAAAGTCAAAATTGCAGAATTTTCCTTTTTGAATTCAGGATTTTCTTCTAGATTTGCAGCCTTACATCTCTCTTTGCTTCTTTGTACAGCATAAAATGACTGTTCATCTTTGTTTGGCATCACAGTTCCATAAGGGCTTCAAACATCTTTCACTCTTGTTTTTTAGTTATTTGAGTTTTCACTTTGGGAATGTAGTTTTATATGCATTAATATGATTCATTTGTGTTGTTCAGGAGCTACCTGAAGGAAATTGGTACTGTCCACAGTGCACGTGCCCAATCTGTGGTGATCTGGTCAATGAAAAAGAGGAATCAGGGCATCCTAGCACATTGAAATGCTTGCAGTGCGAGTTTAAATGTAAATTTTCCCTCTCCTTTCCTATAGATTAGTTTTAACTCTCTACATACATTGCGAAGAAGGGTGGAGGGAGGTCATTATCAAGTTCCAAATAGAATTGGATGATAATAATTTGCTAAGTTAAAATCCTATATAAGTTTCTGTTTCTTTGCTTTCAGTCTACAAAGTCACTCGCTGAGTCTGTCAAACTATTTGATATAAGAAACATATCTTTGTAGTTGCTACACATTGGGTTAACTTCTGCTCATCCATGTAACATTCTCTTGGAACAGTCTTTAGGAAATTGCATGTTTTGTCATATCTGTAACTGGAATTGTATGAGTATTTGGTTTCCCCTTATTTTGAGCTGACTCGATGGAGGTGCCAAGTGATTTTTGATGTGCCCTAAAGGGCTCAACAATATATTTTTTTAAAATTTTTTTTATTTTTAATCTTACAGCTCCATTACTTATCTATTTTCTTTGTGAACACTGATTACCTTTTTTTGCTGGTAAAAGATCATGAAGCTTGTGCGGAAGCAAAGGGTTTAAAAAGCTACATGACATCTGATACTTGGTTTTGCAGTGGAAGCTGTCAAGAGGTAAATACCGAATCCTCATTATCTTCTTGGTCTTTTAGTGTAATGCATGGTGAATCCATATTTGTAATATTAAAGATTCTTAGGTCAAGCACGAAGGATTTTCTGGCTGATATTTACATCATGTGTGTTGCTGTATACCTTCATGTCAAGGCCTCAAGTCAAGTTTAATTTAAATTGCTTCTACGCTTTTTATTGGGGTTGCTATTTTCAAAAGCTTATATGAAAGTAACTTTCCTTTCAAGACTTCTTTTAACTCGTAGACTTAATGTTTTGTATTTTGCAGGTCTATTCAGGTCTTCAATCACGTATTGGGTTGATGAACTTTCTTTCTGATGGCTTCAGTTGGTCTTTGTTGAAGTGTATTCATGGTGATCAGAAGGTTCATTCTGCCCAGCGTTTTGTTGCTTTAAAGGCTGACTGCAACTCAAAGTTAGCTGTTTCACTTACAATAATGGAAGAATGCTTTCTACCTATGGTGGACCCTAGAACAGGAATAGACATGATACCCCATGTAGTGTACAACTGGGGGTGAGTGAATTCTTGTTGGATGTGCGCTTTTACTAAAGAAACAGTTTTCCTTGCATGTTCCTGCTATCAGTTATGTTTTTGTATCAGTTTCTCTTCTCCATGGATTCTTTTGGATGATCAGTCAGAACACACTTATTCTATTGAAGTTCTTGTCATCAGTGCTTCTCATTTCCTTTTGTGCTTGTGAAAGAAAATGTCCGACCTTTACTAGGTTGCCGTTCTGGTCCTTATTTCATATTTTTTCTTGACATTTCCTTTGTGTTGAATGAAGCCCCAATCCTGGCCAATCAAGCTCATATAGTATTCTAGTGGTTTTTACATCCAAAATTTCCCTCACCTTCATGGAAGCTCAGCACAAATGACAATGCTATATATGTTATCACCTGCATTAGCAATTGGTTCAGTTGCTCCATTTGCTTCCCATATTGAGTGATGCTACTTGTTGCAAGATGAGTTGTGCCACCAATTATTTGCCATAAATGATTTGGTATCTAATAGCTTTTGAATTTCTCCTCAGATTCCCTTTTCACTTCCACTGTTCCATTATATCTTAATTGTAGCTTGAGACAATCTGAAGATACTTTTACTTCCACACAGATCACAATTTGCACGCCTCAATTACTATGGGTTCTATACTGTGATCTTGGAGAAAGATGACGTAGTTGTGTCAGTAGCATCGATCAGGTATATATTGTCACATCTTCTGGTTGTCCTTACATTTTTCTCCTGGTTTGTGTTTAAACTCCTGCAAGTATGCCTTTTTCTTTATGTTGCACCTTTATGGAGTCTTTTGTGGTCGCCATTAGTGCTTTAATTTGCTTAAAACTGATCAAACTATCTATAATACAATTTTGAGTTGCAAGTAGAGTTTAAATCTGATGCAATCTATTCAGTTAAAGTTCTTCTACTAGTCTTGACTGGAAATATATTCAGATCCAAAAATTCGTTAGATCTTTATCCTTTTATATGCTCCTATATGAACTTTGTAAAAGAAAGTTCATGGGTTTCATTCTGTTCTGAGATGTTTATTGCCTGCAATTGTCTTATTTTAAAAACACTGATGAATATTATTTAGGGGGCTTCCTCTTGATAATGATTTCATGTGTACAACAAAATTTTGCTGCTAACTATACATTTTGCAGAAAAGAAAAAAAATTCAAGGCGACATTTAACCTTTGATATTGATTCAGGATCCATGGAGCAAGAGTTGCAGAGATGCCCCTTATCGCAACATGTAGCAAATATCGCCGCCAAGGAATGTGCCGTCGTCTTATTAATTCGATAGAAACGGTATTATTTCAAGAATAATTCTTCTTTTTCTTCCTCTCTCTCTTTCTACTTTTCTTTGTTACATAGTAGGAGAATTGGGGAGGGTGAGAATTGAGCAATTGATCTCAGGCCCTCGGAATTTGGGGAAAGCAATGGCTACATAAGATTT
>LVCA01017739.1:42497-55961 GCA_004801955.1 Calotropis procera
CTTTTCTTTTGGAATCTACTTAAAGAAGAGGCGTGGGGTTTTGTTCCGAGTCATGACTAGTCCCGGACCACATGTATGTATGTATCTGTGATTTATGGAATAAACTATAAAACCACCTATTATCACTCCATTAATATCAAAGAACAGAGCTTCCAACCTTTTTTCCCCTACAGAAAGATCGCATAAACCTTTTTGATTCCCAATTACATGATTCTTTTTGGTGGGTTTTACTGATTCTTGTAAAGGAATATATATTATTTTAATTAAGGAAAGAAATTAGAGGGAAAGGGGGGAAGGGGGAACAGGGACACCCTTCTCTTTCCTTTTCTTGCGGGGTCTGTTAATTTCTTGGGCAGCAAAATAAAATAAAATAACAGAAGAAGAAGAAGCTGTAAAATGGGAACGAATAGAGATGATATAGAGGGTACGGCTTCGTTGTGGAATGGGATCATTGAAGGGATGCCTTTGTTCGCCAAGGAGTTAATTGCTGGTGGTGTTGCTGGGGGCATTGCAAAAAGTGCTGTTGCTCCTCTTGAGCGTATCAAGATCTTGTTTCAGGTACCGTTTTCTCTCGAATTTTCTTCGAATGGCTTTAATTATTATTTTAATCAAGTTAGTAGTAGTGTGTTAATCGGGCGCAAATTAATGGTGCATTGGTGGATAGTTGAACCATGTTCTTTATTCTATTCCTTATATTTGTTTGTAGATCATTTTTGTTAATCATGTTCGGGAATTTTACTGAATTGTTGACTAGCTGAGATTGTTTGTAGAAACTTTATGCTTCCTTTGGGGTTGATGGGGAAGTGTGTAATTTTGGTGCCTGTTTTGTTGATTTGATTTCTCTTGGAAATTCTTAAGCTTGATGATTCAAGATTTAGTTTCAGAACCCCATTACTTCTATGCATTGATTTTGCCTCAAAACTGCTAAATTAAGTATACATAGGTGGGGCCATTAGAGAAATTTTGACTGACACAACTTGGAGTTGTAGATACTTAGCCAGTAACGCTATGTAATCATTTTTAAGCTCTGCTCCATTTATGATCACAACAGCATGAGCATTATGTGAAATTTAACGCGCGGATGTGTTTGATGCTGTTAGTACACTCTGATCACCCATGCCCAATGTTTTTGAAGGATTATAGAGTTGTTTCGCTTGGCTATTACCTTCTCGTAGTTAAACAAACAACACCTTTTGTCTTTCCTAAATTTCAAGTCAATATTTGTAGGAAATTCTGGATTTTGATCATAACATAAATTAAAGGCTCAAGTGGCATGATAGGATTGTTAAATTAGATTGCAATGATTGTGTTTTTGATAGGCAATAGAACACGAGCACCATGGTAGTTGAGGCATGGCTTGGAGGATGGAAGGAGATATGAATCCAATATTTGATTGTTTGGGCAAGAAGAGGAGGAGGGCGTGGTTGATCATCAATCAGCAGCAGAACCACGGGGTGAAGTTATGGATATCTAGTCGCATAATTATGGTTTTACTCCTATAGTTACTATAAATATTGGCATGTAAAAATTCGATGTCTTAACACCGTACGTATCTTAGTAAAATAGTTTGGTATAATACTGTTACCATATTAGAGGTCTTTTAAAGAAGAAATTAGGTAGTTACCTAGTATATTTTTCATTCATTAATTTGCTACCTAAGAAATAGGTGAACTTGGGGAATAACTCTTAACTGCCAACAGCAATGAATTAGCTACCTGATTTTTCCTGGTAATATAGTTTAATACAAAACCAACTAGAAACTAAATGTGTACAATTTCAAAAAACTAATTTTCCCTTGTGCATATCTTTTCCTAGACCAGACAAGCTGAATTTCGCAGCATAGGGCTCTTTGGATCATTCGGTAAGATAGCAAAGACAGAAGGGTTGTTGGGGTTTTACAGGTAAAGATCTACTTTGTCTCCTTTTCTCTTAACAGTTTTCTTAATTTGGTCACTCTGAACCTGTAAGCTGCACTTGCCTGCTACTTATTTCAGGGGAAATGGAGCTAGTGTTGCTCGCATTGTGCCTTATGCAGCTCTGCACTATATGGCTTATGAAGAATATCGGCGGTGGATCATACTTGGTGTTCCTGGCATTGGTAGAGGTCCTGTACTTGATCTCGTAGCTGGATCATTTGCTGGAGCAACTGCTGTGCTGTTTACTTACCCTCTTGATTTAGTTAGGACAAAATTAGCTTATCAGGTCTGTAAGTTGAACGATGTCGCGACTTCTCTCCTTGGGATATGCATATTCTTGCTAAACGGATTTCATTCACATTCTATTTTAAAATATACATATATGCAAGCTGCTTAAAATAATGTTTTCATTTCCTCTAAACATCCATGATGATTGACATATTAAATTTCATATATTCTATAAAGGTTGTCGGATCACCAAAACTAAATGTCAAAGGGTTTGTGAAGAGTGAACAAGTTTATAAGGGTATCAAAGATTGCTTCTCCAAGACATACAAGGAGGCTGGAGTTAGAGGACTTTACCGCGGTGTTGGTTAGTTTGGCAATCATTTTTAGCTTTGCTTTCTTTCTTACATTGTAGTCAGTTCTCTTGATTTGATATTGTGCATTTTTCTGTCAGCTCCATCACTTTATGGGATTCTTCCATACGCTGGTTTGAAATTCTACTTCTATGAAGAAATGAAAAGCCACGTCCCTGAAGAACACAAGAAGGATATCGCCATAAAACTTGCATGTGGATCTGTAGCAGGTTTATTAGGTCAAACTTTCACTTATCCTCTTGATGTTGTCAGGAGGCAAATGCAGGTTATTTACTTGTTCTTCTCCTAATGTTAGGAAATGCTTTTTTTTTTTTTCTTTTTTTTTTTTTCTTCTGTGTTAAATTTTTGTGGACACTCCTTCAGGTCCAGAGACTCTCTGCATCTAATCTTGAGTCTGTTAGAGGGACCATTGATACACTTGTTATGATCGCCAAGACGGATGGATGGAAGCACTTATTCTCAGGGCTTAGCCTCAATTATCTGAAGGTAAAAGTTGGAATACCTGAACTTTGCTAATTCCAGTTCTTTTTCTTTCATAAAATGATTAATTCATGTAATGGAAACCATCTCTCAGGTTGTTCCTTCTGTTGCCATTGGTTTTACTGTATATGATATTATGAAATCATATCTGCGGGTTCCCTCCAGAGACGATGAAGCTGTTATAGAAGTCACGACAAACACAAGGAATAATAGTCAACCCTCTTCTCTGCCTTCCTGATTTTTCTCATGCCTGATTCTTTAGCTATTTATTTTTTAAAGTCTATTCTTGCTGTTGCAAATGGCCTCTTCATTCATTCCATTGATTGTTCAAAGATGGACAAGACGACAGTCCCATTTTTCTCTCATTCTTTTGAGGCAGCAAAAGAGTTTGCAACAGATAAATGTTTCCTGTGGTTCCATGTATTTTTTTTTCTTTTTTTAACTGAGTAGAACAGCATGTTTTGTGTATATATATATATATATATATATTCTGAAACAAGGGGAGTACATTTTTGTAAATTACACCACAAAATAATAGAAAATATTTAGTTATTACCCCTCTTGTTCTATTATTTTGTTCTTATTGCAATTGTCTCAGAAGATAGCTTTCAACAGAGGAAACCACAAAATTTGCACATTGGTACTACTACTATAAGTGTTGCTTCAACTTTTCGCAAAATATATTTACATAATCACCAATAATCCCCACAAGAGCATCTACCATCTCTGAAATGATGAAAACGTTTGTTGTCCCTAACAATGAGCTCTCTTCCAACAATTTTTGACATAATCTTTATTGCATTATGGCAATCCCCACATATTCTCAGATTCTTGATTATCCTAAGAGTTGTTCTTGCCGGAGTACTGATCAAACCGTATGCAATAGCCAAACGCTCGCTATGATGCATCAATGCCTGCTCTTTTGCCTCTTCATCAATGTCATGAAGCACATACCTTGTGTCTGGCACATATCCTGAATCCCTCAGCTGCCCGCTCAAGCCCTTTATTCTATCATCTGCATCTTCCATGCAAAGGCTTGAACTTCTCAAGTCATGAACTTTGTTCTTGCCCTCAAGCATATTGAACTCGTAATCCCTCTTTGGCAATGGAGATGGAATTTTGTCAATTGTTAACCTGGATGAATCGAGCTTCATCATCATCAGCATCTCCTCAGCATGATCTTCAAGTTCAATATCACCATGTATTCTGGCAAAATTCAAAACAGCTTCCCAAACTTCTAGTGTAGGTTCAAAGGGTAATTGCTCCACAAATTCCATTGCTTCACTCAAATGCCCAGAATGACCCAAGACATTCACAATGCCCACATAATGTTCAATTCTCGGCTCAATTTTGTTGTCACTTTTCATCAATTCAAAGTACAAAAATCCCTCCTGAACAGCCCCCTGGCTAGCACAAGCTGACAAGACTGCAAGGAAAGTCTCCTGATTGGGCCTCAACACCCCTGATTTCCTTATTTCCTCAAATAAGAGTAGGCCTTGATCACCCTCCCCGTTTTCTGCATATCCCCTAATCATCAAATTGCATAACTCCAAGTTTACATCTCGCATTCTATCAAACACCCTGCGTGCATTCTTCATGCTCCCGCACTTTACATACATTTCAACTATCTTTTTGTGCAACTGAACATTTCTATTAAAGGATGACTTCCTCAAAAGTTCATGTAATTTTTTTCCCAATTCAAGAGATTTCGAATCCCCACATGAATTTATCAAAGTTTCGAAAACATAAAAGTCCGCTTCCGTACCTTGCGAAATACAATCAATAGCTTCTTTAATTTTACCTTCATCACATAGAGAAGTTAAATCAACTCCTCGAGGCGGATTAGTTCTGACCGCTCGAGGGAATTGATCTGTTTCTTTTTGAATAGTAGTGGATTTCCTGTAACCATTTCTTCGTGGTTGCCGCGATTTCGGATGTGGGCTGGCATTGCTTTTGGATTTACTGGTCTGGTTTGGTGCTGCAAAAGTGCAAAGGGTTCTAAAGGACGGGGATTTTCGGGTGGAAGGTCCGAGAGGAAGATGGCACGGTGACGGTGATGGTGGGAAGGAAACCTTAAAATGGTCATGAGAAAGGATGGAGTTGGTCCGTGGATGGATGGAAGAGAAACAGGCCATTGCTGTAGCGTGGAGAGCTGTGAGCTGGTGGAAGCAAAGTAAGGTAATGTCCAAGGAAATGAAAAATATCTTTCCTGCGACGTCGTTTACTTGTTTACTGCGTTAATACATCATCACGGGGAATTCAGCAGAAATTCAACATAAAGGACAAAAGTGGAAAAATATGGCGACAACTTGAAAGTTGAAAGAGCAATAAATAACTAAGCCATTCTCATCAACGTTACATTTGTCATTATTAACAAATAACCTCACTAATTTAAGTTAATAGTTTAAGATAACTTACAGCCATAATACTTTAGTCTTACTGCCTTAAATGGCGTAAATTGTCCAAAACTTGAATTACTTTTCAATATAGTAGTAATAGATTAAGATCATATTACGTAATCAGACCATTCAGAAATAAAAGAAGTATGATCCATGGATTCTCCAGGAACTTCATCGTGCTTTCTTGGCTGATCCTTTCCTCCAACCAACCTTGCCGGGTTGCCAACTGCCGTTGTCTTTGGAGGCACATCAATTAGAACCACTGAGCCAGCACCAATTTTAGCTCCTACTCCAATCTTCACGTTCCCCAATATTGTTGCTCCAGCACCGATCAGCACTCCATCTCCTATCTTTGGGTGCCTGTCGCCGCCAGCCTTTCCAGTGCCTCCTAGGGTTACATGATGCAGAATTGATACATTATTCCCGATCACTGCAGTTTCACCAACGACAACTCCAGTTGCATGGTCAAAAAGGATTCCTTTCCCTATTTTAGCTGCAGGATGGATGTCAACAGCAAAGACATCAGAGATTCGAGATTGGAGAGCCAGGGCTAGTGGCCTTCGAGATTGTGTCCAAAGCTTGTGAGCCACTCGGTGGGCCTAGAATGTAAAGGAAGTTTTTCAATTGACTTGATTCTTGGAAGAAGAGCAGAAGATAATTTCCATTTAATAGATGGAAGGCTAGCTCAATGAAAAAGACAATAAAAAGAAAATTATAAGGGAAAAGATAAACAAAATTAGTTATAGTTAAATATTTTCATACATAGTAGTTGCAGTATGGGCTGTATAGTACTCAAGACTGCAGCTAGATCACCAAGCAATAATTTTAAGAGAAATACTTCGGTTGAATTTCTGAGTAGTGTTGGCATTCTCATGCTTAGCCTCTTGATGATTACTGGTGTCCCCAAAAACAGTTATTCTAAAACCTGTCTGTGCAGCTACCATAAGCTTCTACAAGGCAGGACTTATATTCAGGCAATTACATTGTAAATTTTTCTGTTCATACTCAAGTAGATAAACTACAAACTGAATCTCCCTTCTTATGACAAATAGTGCAGTATAGCCTGTTCTATTCAGTTTGTTAGAAAAGAATTCCACTTCAGCGTTACCATTTAGGATTAAGGTGTTATTTACGTCATGATATCTACTTTCTCATTTCCAAATATCATAGAAACTACTCTGACACTATGACTTCGTCAGATAACTATATGGAATACTACGTTTTTCTTCATATCTTTCAAATTTGTGCGGAAACTGGATAATTCAGACTCATTTAAAAGCACAATTTTAAACCACCTCCGGAGGTAACAAGTATCATATAATTAAGAGTCAAGAAAAAATTGCACCATCATCACCAAAATTGCTCCATGCAGAACACGACGGTGAACATCTTCAGCAAGCAATTCAAGCAAAGTTATAAATTACCATCTAAAGTGGTTGTATTAACCAGTTGGGCAGAAATCAAATTTCCATTAACATGTCCGGTAGATTACACCCATAAGTAGGGCAGAGAACTCGAATCCATACTTTAAACAGGTTAAATTTCACTTCATCCGAAAGCTTTAAAGCTTAAAATGCAATTTCAATAATACAATTAATAGCACAAATTCCTGACCCATGTTAATAAATAAATCCTTTAAAACAATTTATTCTGTAATTCATTCCAAAACGAGTAATTTAGAGAAATAAATTTACCTGACAAGCAAGAAAGCCTTTGTAATTGAGGAGGCAGTGAGAAAAGGAAACGCAGGCTGGATCACGGTGTTTGGCGGCGATGAGGTCTGCAACGGTGGCAGAGCGGAGGTCGGGATCATTGGAAAATGTATTAAGGAAGAGATCATAGAGAAGGGTGGAGAGGAGAGTTGAAGAGCAGAGCTCATTTCCCAAGTGAAACGATAACGAGCGTTCCAAAGAAGAATGGGAGATAATGGTGGAATATAAAAAGCTAGCTAAAGCTGGCTCCGCTTCAGCATCCCGGCGAGCCTCCGCCTTAATTTGGGCCCAAACCCAGGCTTCACCGCCGTCCTCTGCTAGCTCTACCGGAGTTAGCTGCAGGGGTTGTGCCGGAGGAGAGGCGGATAGACGGATTTCTCCGGCTGGCATTGTCCAAATGTTGTCGACTTTCTCTTCCACAATCTTCACTCAGTAGCACAGATTCCGCTTTTCCAGATAACTGACATTTGAAGGGGAGGTTAGCTTCTAGGTTTAAAGAGTGACGCGATATGCCACATGGAAAGATTTTGACCGGGAAAATTACTAATACTTGTTATCACTATTATAATAATTACCCTTTCCATTAAGATCCGGTATCCGACTCACATGAGACGACTAATCGGGTCCAAAAATTACGACTTTAAACTCCTGACCACTGTAGTTATAAGGATCGAACCGAAATTCCCTTACCAATACTCAGTCCCAGCGACACTAAACTAACCAACAAATGAATATTATAATTACTCTTATTCACTCCCTATCATAATACATTATTCATAATTAATACATATTTTAATATTATTATCATATTTAATAGTAATCTTTAAATCCTAATTTATTAATATTTTAAACAATATCTTACAAAAAAAATCTCTTAAAATATTTTGCAATCTTTAAAAAATCATTTCACTTAAAAAAAATAGAGTCACTCCAAGACTTTCTTGGTTACTATGAAGCCATTATTGGACTAATATATATTTTATATTTTAGTCCTTTTAATTCTTCGTTAATACAAGAACTTCAATAATACATAAATTAGCTTTAAATTCAAATATGCATAAATAATGTTCTATGTGTACTTCCCAAGGAAAAGAGAAGGAGAATAGTTCGCAGATGGAATTAGAATCTGCCGACATAAAAATATTTTATACAGCTTAGTTTAATACTTATATGCTTTTGACCAGGGAAGATTTTACCTGGTCTTTGGAATGTCAGGACTGACTAGTTCTTGCCTTTGATGTTATCTGGTCATCTCCTTTCTTATTCCAGATTCCATGGGTGTTTGTGGTTTTTGACATACTATATCACCACAATGCATTTTTCTGCGGATTGTGATCTACAGATGAAAATTACTCTAAAAACTTCAACTTGTGGTAAAAAACACTAGATTTATTACTAAATATAGTTAACAAATCTTTTGAGTTATGAAAACAAAAGGATTGAGAGCTAAAAGGGATATATCAAGTGAAGCTCAATTACCTGGTGAGTCCCTTTAAAAACCTTCATGCATGGTGTCTCTTCCTTCCAGCAATCAGGATCTATTGCTTGCGAGGAGCTTGTCAAGGAAGAGATGGAATGAATACCTATGAACATCCCGCAGCACTTGTGCTTGACTATGGAGAATACAAGACGACAACATCATTAACAGAAGAAAAAACAAAATATAAGCGATAGAATTTACATATAATGGAAGAAAGTAGCCAGACACTGCATAATTCATTTTTATCAAGTAAGGAGTGTGAGCAATAGGTGAAACCAGGGGCAAATGTACATAACCAGGATGAACAAAGAAATTTTGATTTTTTTTCTTTTTCTTACACAATGTCTATTGTACACAAGAGTTATCAATTTCAAATGATTCCAATATCCCAGAACTTTATTCGAGAGGATAGCATGTTTTATCCTAACTTCATAAGTTAACAAGCCACGAACTCAAATTCACATTCTCTGGTTGTATCTTATACTTAAGGTCACAATATAAAATGGTTTCAGAACCAGTTTCTCCTCAGTTAGGTCCTCTAGCCCCTATGTTGCCAACATGGAACTCCAGATCTTCTACTACAATAGGAACCATTGCGCAAAGGTACTCCGCAGGTTTGAGAAGCATCCTGGAAGACACAACTAAATTAGAAATATCTAAGAAGCAGCACTGTGACATTCTGATATATTAACAAGTAATTCTTACTGAATTTGCATGCAGCCTCTTGCCTTCATGCTGCCCACATCTCTTATTGCCTTCTGTGGACTTTCTTGCACAGAATGAGCCATCATCTAATGTCGCATCACGAGTTCAAGAAATTTTGTCATCCATAATTAAAGTAAATGTATGATTTTGCTCCACCCTCATGTTTTTGTGCTGACAACAACTTTGATTTCCATTAATGGGTATCCTTTTACAGAATCCACCATCCTGTAAGGTCATCCCACAAGTTGGAGAAAATTTGTCAGAGACAAATGATGGAAGAAATGTGTTATCTTGGTTCTCTTCTCCACTGTAACTGTGAGTGCCTGAAATGTCAAAGACATAGGGTAGATCTGTGGAGGACTTCAAACCAGCCACGTTCAAACGCTTTCCTTTGTGCTCCTCACACCTCTTTCTTCCTCGAGGAGGTTGCCTTGTACAGAAGGTACCATCCTCCAGGCCCATTCCACATATGGTATTCCCATCTTTTGCAACTTGCTGACCTGAGGAAGTGATTAGCCTACCAGTATTTTGTAGAAGTGTATTTTCATTATTTTTGTAGTGTAGAATTGGACTGCCATGAGAATATTCTTTCTCAATTTCATTTTGTATTAATCGAGGACGAGGATCATGAATTTTGCGTCCCTTATGCTCCGGACATCTTTTGTTTCCTTGGACTGGTTCCATTATACAAGAAGAGCCATCAGGCAAGATAAATCCACAAATAGGAGAAACATTCTTCTCAGCTATATGCTTATCTGCAGGCAAAGTAAATTTTGTTTCTACAAATAACTTTGAATTGGTTGCATTTATTTTCATGCCTTTATGTTCTGCACATCTTTTCCTCCTTTCAGATGGTGGCTTTCTACAAACAATTCCATGACCTAAAGCAACTCCACAAATGCTAGGAGAGTACTCATCAGTTTCAGACCTCCAAGGAACTAAGATTGGACGTGACCTTCCAAATTTGAGAACTTGGGAGAAGAAGGTATCAGGTGGAAAGTCAGTGGTGATATCATATGCATCCTCCAAAAGTGGTAGTCTGCAAGCTCTGATTTTGATGCCCTTGCGCCTCTGATGAAATAGCTGAAGCTTTTGAAGAAACTGAGGTTTTTTTGATACACGATCAATTCTTTTGAGGATATCATTCTGTCGACGAGGACCATTACTGCCTTTGTTCCAGGCATAATCAAAATTGTCAAGCAGCTCTACTTCTGTTTTCTCAGCTTCCTTGGGATTTGTCATCTGTAGCATTTGAAAGAGAGAACAAAAACAGGATTCATGGTGTTTCAGAAATGTTCAGTGCATCTACAATCTTTTTGTTCATGTGCTTAACTGCTAGATCACACATAAGCTCTGAAGTCATTTTTAGATAAATTATTTTGGATTTTCCATCAGCAACCAAGACTAATGTATGTTTCCAGTAAAGGGGACTTCAAGTATATGCTGTAAAACATTGCCTCACTGCATCGTGCTTGCTATCACATCCAAGTCAAATATAGCAGTGCTGCCTCTCTTAATTAACCGGCCAAACACATAACTTTAAAATGAAAGAGATGATTATAAAGAAATTGAAAATTTTTGAAGAGAATTAGTGTAGATATGTAACCACATGACCTCATTCTTTTTTTTTTTCGTCTTAGGCATGATAGTGCAAACTTATATGCCTTTTGACATCAAAAGAACTTAATACACCCCAACGAAGAAGGAATCATTGTATGAACTGCGTCCTACACCAAGAGTGCTACATCCTTTGAGATCAAAAGACTTATGTATGTTTCCAGGAAAGGGGACTTCAAGCATATGCTGTAAAACATTGCCTCACTGCATCATGCTTGCTATCACATCCAAGTCAAATATAGCAGTGCTGTCTCTCTTAATTAATTGGCCAAACACATAACTTTAAAAGAAAGAGATGATTATAAAGAAATTGAAAATTTTTGAAGAGAATTAGAGTAGATATGTAACCACATGACCTCATTCTTCTTTTTTTTCGTCTTAGGCATGATAGTGCAGACTTATATGCCTTTTGACATCAAAAGAACTTAATACACCCCAACGAAGAAGAAATCATTGTATGAACTACGTCCTACACCAAGAGTGCTACATCCTTTGAGATCAAAAGAGTAGTTTGGCCATCCTATGCTTTTGCAAACATTTATGAACCTATTTAAATTCCTTAGCAAAAATAAAGAACTTCAGCATAATTATTTAAGATGTTGAACGATGATATAGAAACATAGAACTTACAGGAGCCCATCTGTAAACTATAGGATATCCTTTGGTGAATATCTCGGTGAACAATCCAGGCCCTGGCACTTTTCCAGTAAGAATATTGTTGCAGTCATTCAGCTTGCAATTCGAGCTGGAATTCTCTAAATGGGCTCCATCCCGGCCATACTGCTGTAATCTGTTCCTGACATTGTCAGATTTTCCAAGGTAAACGGGAATTATAAAGTCAGGATCTAGTTTACTGGTCTCTCTTCTAGATTGACGACATGATAGAACAATCCCAAGCTCATAAACTCCTGGACAAGAGGTGCAGTTGGGGAGGTTTTTAACCCTGTACTTCTCCGCTCCTTCTTTTCCCTGGGCATGGTCTTGCCAATCAGAAGGTCCAATGAGAATCTAGAAAGACGAATACAAATGACATTAGAAGTCCATGTAATGCAGGAAAAAGTACACACTAGGCAAACCAGCATAAATCCAAAACTGAACTGGCAGTCCTGGAACCTGGTCTTCTTTAAGAATAATAGGTACTAATATTAAGCTAAATTTTCTCAAACTCCCAAGTTACCAATTAGTTTTGGTTAGTTTTTCAAACGTTATTGCAAATACTTTATGCATCTAAAATTGATCGTGTTTCAAATTAGTTAGAAACTAAAGAGAGCTCTTTGATCCAAATACATTGTCTACATTATCATTATTAATATAGTTAGCCATGTCACTTAATGAAATATCAATTAGGAAAAAGATGAATTGAATGCTTCTTTAGATTTGATATAGAACGTCTAATAGAATCCTTTGACCTAATAGAAAGTTCTTACGTATTCTGGTTAAAAATGGTTACTGGATAGAGCTGGAACCCATGTATCAAGAAATTTATGAATTAAGAAGTTTACTTGTA
Source organism: Calotropis procera (assembly GCA_004801955.1). Taxonomy (NCBI): domain Eukaryota; kingdom Viridiplantae; phylum Streptophyta; class Magnoliopsida; order Gentianales; family Apocynaceae; genus Calotropis; species Calotropis procera. The sequence continues at coordinate 54,913 of LVCA01017739.1, forward strand.
GAACTTTGCTTAGTCATGTAAGAGAAAGCTATGAGTCAGATGGAAATAAATCATCAATTCATCCCATTTAATTCCCTCTCCGTTTCACATTATAAACAAATTTTTTCCCTTACCACTAAAGATCAAAAGATTGCACTTTAGATTCCTAGTTGGAGAACTCCGTTTTGATTTATCCCAAATTCGAAGGTCATTGGTAACATATGTAATTTATTTCAACATAATAAAACAACTTGATACTGCCATTACTTCTAACATTCTGAATTTCTCGAGGCAAGAATTTCTACCATAGAATTTTAGTTCTTTTGCTTGAATACTCTTAGGAGAAGCTAACCAAAGCTCCAGTCCAACCCCCTAATTTCCTAAATATAAACCAAAAGATGGCTAATTTTAAGCTCGCAAATTGAGTAAGAAAAGAATTGGCACATCCATGAATAGTATCCAATTCTTAGAAATTTTCCTTCCTCTGAACATTTCACTTACATTTATTCCAGCAGAGAAAGAAGAAATAAAGGTGGAAAAAGTGGGGAGAAAAAGGCCGTTGCAAAATAATTCTTACCTTCCAGTTAGAGAAAGCAGAGTCATGCTTAGTACGACGGCAGTCTTCTCTCCTTAACCTCCTGATGACGGTGGCCGTGGTGGTGGAGAAGGTTGCGACGCCATTTTCAGTGGCTCCCATTCAGATCGCTATTCGCCTCACTCTCCAGTCCACTTTCCGACGCCGAAACTGACCGTAGCTTTAGCCATTTTTAATTAATTTAAAATAACAAATTCGGCCCAAAACGACAACACCCAAATGTATGCCCGCTCCCTAATCCACTATCCATTGACACTTTTCTTTTGTGTCTGTATCAAAGTTTGGCCCAATATGCATTAGTCCATACTTTTACCATTATTTTTTTATGTCCTTTTTTCTTTGGTTTGTACCCAATTTGGATTGACCAAAAGATTATATTCAGAAAAGATTGGGTGAATTTGACTGTTTGTTTGATTTTTTTTTTTTTTTAAACCAAAAAAGAAAAAGACAAGAGGCAAAAATTTAAAAAGGGCAA
>LVCA01017834.1:76524-87827 GCA_004801955.1 Calotropis procera
CGTAATTTGTATATGGAATAATTTCAATTTTCATATTGTTTGGTATATCATAAATTTTAAATTAAATTTACTTTTCAAATGACATAGTCTAAAATAATTGGACCGTTTGAAACTTTTTGATAAAATTCTGACTATAATGTTCTTTGTATTTTTTATTTTTTATTATTTTTTTAAAAAAATTTTTTAGTTTAGATTGAAATAATCAAATAGTTTAAGTTAATATTGACCACCTAATAAATCGTCAATAAAGGATCACTTGAAATAATTGCTACGATTGTGCAAAATCTCACAGTTCAAGTAATTAAAACACTATAAAAGAAAGATTTTAAAACAAAGAAAGGAAAGTTGCTTTTATCTACTCTACTTTTCAGCACATTATTCTAACACACTGTCTTGATTGGAGTTCAATACGAGGTTCAAATCCCGCTCTTGATCTCTTTTAAGAAAGAAGCACGTCAATCTCAAGAGTGGATTGTCCACGATATTATTTGGCTCCCAACCGCATTCTAAACCTCTTTAAAGTTCTTTCTTGAACTAGTATTGAATCTCATATCCTAATACCTTTTTCCTATCAAGCACAACAAAAGTAACGAACATTTCATTGATGATGACACGAATTATTTTTTATGCTCACATTGATTCATTTACTCATTTAGGCACCTCTTTTTTAAGACGAAAATTTGTTACACAACTCAAAGGAGCTGATGGGTAGTGGTGTAATGATTCAGCTACCTTAGAGAATTGCGCAGTGGAGTTCTACAAACAATTATTTACTACTGAAGGGTGCTCTCCAAGTATACATATTGACTTGGATTTTCCAGCCCTAAATTATGTTGATAAGTGGTAGCTAAATCGTGAAGTATCTGAAGATGAGATTAGAGCTGCTTTATTCAAAATGGGTCTAGACGGTTATATCCCACGGTTTTTCCAGAGATTTTGGGGGTATTGTTCGTTCATCAGTATGTGATTATATTAGGGGGATCTTCTCGGCTGGCTGTTTCAAAATGGATAAGAATGAAACATTAATTTGTCTATTACATAAGTTGCAAAATCCAAAGACTATGGCACAGTTCAAACCAATAGCCTTGTGTAATGTCCTTAGCAAGTTGGTTATGAAGATCTTGGTTAATAGGTTGAAACCATTAATGGTTAAACTGACCGGTGCATACCAAACCACCTTTATCCCTGGTAGGCATGCAGTAGACAATGTGGAGATAGCACAGGAGATCATTCATACTATGCAAAAGAAGAAGGGGCGAACTGGTGGAATGATCTTGAAGGGTTGATCTTGAAAAGGCTTATGACCTGGTGGAGTGATCTTTTTTGAAGGAAGTCATCTTGGCAGCTGGTTTTAGTACACATTTGGCAACCCTTATTCTCTCTTGTGTGCCCTCCACGGCTCTCACGGTTCCATGGAATGGAAAGAGACTTGAGGACAGCTACAGCGTGGTTTATGACAAGGAGATCTGTTTCTATTATGTATGGAGGTTTTGGGACAAAGGATCTCCGCCGTGCAAACTAAGCTATGGAAACCAATGAAGGCATCTCGCTCTAGACCTCCTATCTCACATTTATTTTTTGCAAATGACCTGCTACTCTTTGGAACCGCATCATGCTAGCATGTGAGCATCATGGAATCTATTATGTCTGAGTTTTGTAACTTATCTGGACAGAAAGTTAACCATCGAAAGTTATCCCTGTGGTTCTCCTCGAATACGCCAAAGACTACTCAGAGCAGTCTTAATATGGAGCTTTAGGTTCCTCTCACGGAGAACTTGGGGTATATTTAGGATTTCCTATTGCATTCGGGAGTTTCTAAATCAACCTATGATCTTACAGTGATGAATTTAAGGAGCAAGTTTGTTGGGTAGAGAATGAAATTGCTTTCGAGAATGTCTCAAAGTTTATTGATTCAAACAGTGGCGACAATTCCAGCCTATATCATTTAGGCATCCCACCTACCATGTAGTGTTACTGCTGGTTTGGAAAAAATAAGTCGTAGCTTCTTATGAGTAGACGGGGAGGACAAACAGAGTATGCATCACGTGGCATAGGCGACCGTTTGCAGATCGAAAGCTCAAGGGGGTTTGGGTATCTATGCTTTGGCAAACACTAAACTGCATGCACTAGTAGATTGTGTTAGCATATGTTGTCTAACCCAAACCAATTGTGGAGTCAAGTTCTTATATCTAAATATGGGGGTTTGGTGAAACTTCAAAATTTACATCGTAAGACAGTGCTATCTCACACATGGCAGAGCATTTGGAAGGGCTGGACCTTGCTGAAATCTAGTATATGCTAGACGGTAGGAGATGGAACTTCAGTATTGCTCTGTGGAGATAATTAGGTTGACAGATCTACTTCTTTGCCTAATTGTAAGAAGAGACCCCCAGAGGTTTGGCTTCAATATAGGGTCTGTGATTATTGGGATTCCACAAGAGGTTGGAAGCTGGAGGTTTTTAATGTGTATTTAGAGATGGAGTTTCTTCAGAAGCTTACAAACCTGGTAATTATGCCTCAGCAACTGGATACCTGGAAATGGAAGGAGACCTCTAGTGGGTGTTTCTCGTCTGCATTAGCTGGGACTTTACTTTCACCAATTGACTTGAGCTATTGGCCCTAGGATTGGAAGGAGATTTGAAAATTCAAGGGCCCATTGAGGCCATCCATGACACTTTGGCTGGTCAAACATGGTCGGCTCCCTACGGTTGCTCACTTGTGGTGAAGAAATATTTTAGACAACCTGACTTGTGGTATTTGTCATGGCGGGATTGAGGACATTTTACATGTGCTTCCAGACTGCACCTAGGTTAGAAGACTATGGGAGCTTCTCTTCCATGGTTCTGGTCCCTCTTCTTTTTGGAGAATAGATAATGTGGACGATTGGATCTCTTTGAATTTGTCCTCTAGGATGGAAAGTTTAACTGACCAACTACATTGGAGATACATTTTTAGCCAGTGTGTTCATGTTCTGTGGTTAGTTAGGAATGCTATTGTGTATAAATCTAGTATATAGCCTGGTTATTTTTTTTTTGTTAAACAGGGACTAAATCGGGTGTTTGACACCCTGAAAATTGGCAAAAGGAGCATGAGTAGTCTAGTTTACTAGATGTACAGTTTTTGTTTGCTCCCCTTTGTACATTTTGTATATTCTATCTTTAATAGAATATGGATCCCTTCCTTTGGGGGAAAAAAAAACTAAGTTTTGAAGAATTTTGTAGGAAACAATCCCAAAAGTGCCCACACATACATTTGCATAACATTTGACAAAGAAATGATGAATTGCTCTCCACATACTTGAAAAGATTTAAGAATGTAACCCTTCAAGATTACGATTTCACCAAACCAACATTAAGACCTCCTATAATGGATTTTGTCCTATAAAATACTCATAGAAGTTAAATGTCCTACAACTTAAAATAATAGATGAGTTGTTTGCTAGTGGATAAAAGGTGGCAGTATTTAACAAGCCAAAAAATAGTCGTGACAACTAAAACGGACGACAAAGCATATATAAATTCAAAGAAAAACAAATACCCAATAAGAAAGAACTTCAAAACCAGAATTGACCACTCCCAAATAAAAAACCTTACATATCCAGAGCTTCTTACTGTCTCATAGCTAAAATAAAACAAAAACATAAAAATAATGACTCAAATGTTGACAATAAGGTTATTGGTAAAGACAAAGAAAATCGAAATAAATAGAGAATCACTTTCACCCTACTAACCGTACCTTACTAAAAAAAGTATAGTATTCCAATTTATTAAATCTGCCAAGGCTCATGACATCCCAAACGAGAGCTAGAGCCATATCTAAGATAAATATTACAATTTTCATAAGGAGTTAAGGTACCGCATAGATGATTGTTATAATCTCAGATTTGCTATTAAGGTTGCAGTACAATGAGGACACCGCAAAAGAGTATCATAAGATTGAGAAGTTTTCAAAGCAATGACTAAATACATTGTTATAATCTCATATATGCCATTAATAATGACTAAATCTTATAAATATGTTGTGAGATTTGAGTTATGTTGGAGGTAAAAAATGTAATTTTAAAAAATAAATAGAAAATACAACTCAATATTAAGTGATATTACCTACAAATATGTATGTTTTGTGACTAAATGCATAGTTTTTTCTTTTGAAATATTATTAATACATCTAGTATCTAAAATCATTGTTTTAACTAGTTTAGATTTGACTTTGATTGCAGACATAGAGTATGTCTCTAACATATCCCTTTCTATTCCCTTTCATTTCTTCAACAGTCTCTATCTCCTAATAGTGTCTCGACAACGACATTCTCTTTCTACGGGTAGCTATATGTCATTTCCTTTAAGAAAGTAATTGTTCAATCAATTTTAATTCTATATATAAGTAAGTTTTTAAATTTTTTTATAAAACATGTTTTATTATTCATTGTGATAACCTCTTTGACAGTTGAAATTTGGCCATTCTAGTAGGCAAGTACAAGTCACAATAATGTTGGTAGATGGTACACAAGTGCCCGACACAACTTTTTGATGAATTTGGACATTCCACCCATTAATGTGTAGGGCTCTGATTCCCTAATTCTTGGACATAATTATTTTGCATGATTGATTAAATTTTGTTAGAGTCAATTTTTTTTCTCTTTTATTTTGATAATTGTATTGTTTTATATCCATCTCTTGTATAAGGTCTGGTATGCCTTCTTTTCTTTTGTTTGTACTCTTTCATCTTTATTATATAATATATCCTATTTATAAAAAAAAGAAAAAGAAAAAGTTAACAAAAATTCTTTTAAAATTTTTTTTGGTGAAAGATGAAATATATTAAAGTAATATAAACGCAAGGACAGATAAGAGTTTAGTGGACCAAGTACAACAACAGTACCAAATAGTGAAAGTGAAACATCAACCAATACATAAAACAATATCTACGAAATAGACAACAAGATAGAACAGAACAAAATAAAGAAAAAACTACACAATCATCACATTTCTATAGCCATTAGCCCATTCCACTCCTTGGGACTCATAAGATATATTCAGTGCCTTCGTCAAATGCAACCATATATGCTAGGGTTGTTGATGGTATCTCCAAGATTTGAAGGAGATTAGCTGTGTTTTTCCTCCCCTAAGCTGCTAGCATGTCCACTATCCAATTCCCTTATCTGAAGGTATGTTAAAAATCTCATTGATTCCAACTTCAAAATCATAGATCTACAGTCATTTACAATGTATTTAATTTTTTCATTAGTATTATTTTGGATAATAGAGATCGCTGTCTTTGAATTCAATTCAATAATGAGAAATTTGAAGTTCCTTTCCACTACCAGTTTGAATCCCTCTTTCATAGCTAGAATTTCTGCTTGTAGGTTTATCATGTGTGGTAAAGCTTTACAATAACCTAGTAACCACTTGCCAGAACTATCCTAAACACTCCCCCTAAACCACCTCTTCTAGGATTCGGGACAGTCGATCCATCCGTATTAAGCTTAATATATGGGTGAGGAGGGGCAACCCATGCAGTTGGGATAGGATCGGGGGTTAAAGTCTCAAGGTTATTGTTGAAGGGCCCCAGGAAGATAAATTCATTCACTTGCATGTTTAATTTGATAAGGTTTATACTACGTTGTTCTGTAGGATTGGGGTTGTTATTTCAACTAAGCCAAAGTTTCCAACATGCAAAGGAAAAGAAGACACTCCAAGGAGTGTTTACATTCACGTGAATTTTAATTTTGCAATTTTCCTGAATCCAAGAATATGTGTCTAAGGTGGAATAGAAGTTAGGTATATTTTTGTCAGAAAGGAGTGATGAAAGCCCTAGAGTTCACAAGCCATCTTAGTTCCTTAAAATATGCATAATGCTTCCGTTGTACTTGCAATTATCAAATTTAGGAGAGGTTATGATTTTCTTATTGAACAGGCTTAACTTACAAATAATTCGTTGAGATAGCACTGCCATATAAAAATTTTTATTTTTTGGAGCATTTGTAAGTCTTGCCAAAGCCGTTTAAAATTTCCAGAAGAAGTATTAGTAGGCCAAACCATCTTATCTACTTTAATTTGTTGTAAGAGATGCCTATATGCAGAATTTGTTGAGAATTGACCATTTTGTGTTTTGTTCCAAATGATATTGTCTTTCTGAATACTATTAGGAATATCAATACTATGAATTCTGTTAAGAATATTTATAGGGAGCTTAATAGACAAGTTGGATGTATTCCATTGATAGTTAATTATTATCTGACTAACCATTATCTGCTCTTCATATTGAAGCAATGGCCTAGCAATTAAACTCTTAATAGGAACATCACTGCACCATGGGTCATACCATTACCTATCAGATATGTACTCCCTGTTTTACACCAGGTCCACCCTAGGATTAAACTTTTCCATATTTGTGATTGACTTTTTTTATTACTATTGTCATACTTAACTCTTAAAACTTGGGCTCAAAGTATGTTTTTCGAGGAGATATTGTATCTTCAAGCAAGTCCCTTGAGTAGAGAAAGATTCTTAAGATGACTACTAGGAATTCCTAATCCACCCTCTGAGAGAGGCTTACAAACCTGTTTCCAGCCTACAAGGTGTAATTTTCTAGCCTGAGTTGTGGATCCCCATAAGAAATCCCTGGATATTTTATCTATTTGATTAAGAGTTCTTTTAGGAAGTTTAAACATTTACATAATGTGAATAGGGAAGCTTGAGAGGGTTCACTTAATAAGAACAGTTTTACCAGCCAGAGAAACGAACTTTTTTTCCAGGAATTTAACTTATTATGAATATTTTCAATAATAAAATTAAAAGAGTTAGTGGAGAATCTATGATTAGAGAGTGGGAAACCTAGGTAAGATCCTGGGGTGGGGGATTCGTTCATACCTAGAGTGGATAGAATAAAGTTTCTTGTATTCCTATTCATGCTAGGGGAGAAGAATAGTTTTGATTTTAAAGTATTAATTCTTTGTCCAGAGACTCTAGAGAAATATGTTAAGACATTGAATAGGGTTTGAATGGTAGTTTTATCTGCTTTTGCATAGAGCAAAATATCGTCAGTAAAGAATAAATGTGACAAAGGGGGTCCATTCTGACTAAGGTAGATGAGGGTTCATTTATTTTAATTAACATCATATTTAATGAAACACGATAAGTATTCCATACAAAGAAGAAAAATATATGAGGAAATGGGTCTTCTTGTCTAATTCCTTTGCTAGGGTAAAAGAAGTTTGTTGGAGCACCATTAATAAGAACCCTTATAGTAGAAGATGAGTTACAGTGCATTCTCAACTTAATAGTATTTGAAGGAAAAGCAAAGAAAACGAGAACATCTTTGATAAAGGACCATTCTAAATATCATATACTTTTTCCATGTCAACATTTAAAATCAAGTTTTTTGTATGAGCTTTTGTTTTGGTTTTGCTAACAAACTAAAAAACTTCATGGGCAATAATGATATTGTTAGAGCTTCTTCTTTCAGGTAAGAAAGCAAATTGTTCCTGACTTATAAGATTAGGTAGAACTTTTTTTATTCTTGTGGATATCATCTTTGTAATGATTTTATAAATAGTGTTATAAAGGTTTATAGGTTGAAAGTTATTTATTGTATCAGCATGCTTTCTCTTAGGAATAAGAGTTATAAATGTCTGATTTATTTCCGTGGGGATTTTGAAGGTGGAAAAAACATTGGAGATGAGTTGAAAGAGACGCAAGTGAGTTTGCTCCCAAAATTTTTGGAAAAAAACTAGTTGGAGGCCATCAGGCCCAGGTGCTTTAAAGGGCTTAAGGGAAAACAAAGCTGATTTGAGCTCAGGTAAAGTAACATCACATGTTATTATAGGGTAATCTTCCATTGAGATGGTAGGATGAGGTATGTAAAAAAGTTTGGATGTATTTGAAGAGAATAATTTTTCAGTGGAAAAGATAGAGGAAAAGTGTTCAATAATTAGATTCCTTATAATTTTAATATCAAATATCCATTTGTTGTTATTATCCTTAAGTCCAATGATTTTATTAGTATGTCTTCTATTAAGAGTAGATTTATGATAATAGCTAGTATTCTAGTCCCCGTTATTTAACCAGTTTATTCTAGATTTTAACTTCCAAAAAATTTCTTCTTGTTTAAGGATAATTAGATATTATTGTCGCAATTGAGTCAATAAATCTATTAAAAACCTGTTGTATTTATTATCCAGAATTTTTTTAATGCCATCAAGTCTTTGAAGAATAGTGTTCTTCTTGTAAAAGATATTGCCAAATTTGGTTCTATTTCAAACTCTAGTTGCCACTTGAAACTCCTGAATGCATTTTAAATATTCATGCTCTTCAAGCTAGGAGTCTTGAACTACTGAATCATAGGATGGATCTGTGAGCCACATGACTTCAAATCTAAAGGGAATAGTAGTAGGTTTAGAGGGGTTAGTGTTGAGGATTAGGAGAATATGATTAGAAGCCCCACTAAACAAGTGAAAGACTGTAGATTTAGGGAAGCAGTTAAACCAGTGATCATTTTCTAAAAATCTATCCAGTCTTTCTTTTATTAGGGTATGCACGTAGAGATCTTTTATTCGTCCAAGTAAATTTACTTCCTTGAAAACCTAGGTCATTAAGCTGACATCTATTAATGTTATTAGATAAATTATAACATTTCTTGATAGAGGGTGACTTTCCTCCATATTTTTCAATGGGATTAGCAATCTGATTAAAGTCTCCAGCTAAAAGCAAAGGAGTAGAGACAGAGGAGCAAAGATTAAATAGGTTATCCCAAAGTATTCGTTTTGAAGCAAGAAAAATTAAGGAGTATATAGTTGATAATAAAAAGATAGGAACATTGCTTTCTTTCACTCTTAGATGCAGCTCCTCTCTGGTTTGGCCTACAAGTTCGAGATCTAAGTCATCATTCCAAAGTAAAACAATCATATGAGGGGTTTGAATGAGAGCTTCCTCCAGTAGGAGAGGTGGTGGTAGAAATATTGTCATTTGACTGATTGTCGTTTGAATCAGGATCATTGTTTATTTGTTTAGATTCAAATCCAATAGAAAGGTGTTCATGATTATCATTAAAAACTTACTCACCTTCTAATGACAAGAGAATATTATTTGTTTGTTTATGCTTGCTAGATATACAACATCTTTGATGAGGTTTCTTATTTCTATGAACTCTGGGACTAACTGTAGAGAATTATTCTTCAAGGTCGGTCCTTTTGGATTTGGTTAAGGGTGGTGTCTAATATGTTGGTAGAGACAATTAGTGGGTCTTGAGGGTTGGAGAAGGTTTGGGTTAGAACAGGGGCTTATGGGGGGTTGTTTTGAGTAGGTAATGGTGATGGTATCAGTGAGGGTATTTAGTTTATTTGGTTCTGTTGTTGGGTTTGTAACTAGAATAGGTCTTATGTCAGGTTGTTTGCTATCTGATTTAGGGTAGTGTGTGTGTGTGTTGGGAAATAATGGTAGCTTCACAGGAACATCCTGTTGGGTACCCATGTTTGATTTTACAGGGGCAATTTTTTTGGAAAGGTTCCCAAAGCTAATTCGTTAGAGATTGTAATAGCCATGGATTCTATATGAGGCTGTCCATACAGATTTTCAGTGTTTCCTCTACCAGTTGATTCACATAGTGAGGATCTTGAATGTATATTGATAATAGGTGGTTTTCCACTTTGAAACTGACATTCAGGTTGAGTTCCACAAGTCCCCACTCCATAAGGGATGATGGAATGAAGTTTGGTGGCTGAGGTATTGTTACTTGAAGATCTTCCATCAGATTCGGGAATGGTGAATGAAGGCATGAGGATTGAGGTGACTGATTAAGGGAAGCTGATGGCTGGGGATTTTTGTTTCTTCGTCTCTTCATGTCCCAGCTTAGCTGACTGGACGTTGGTCATGGCATACTTAGAAGAAAGGGTTGGCTTAGAAGGAATAACTGTAGAAAAGTTTAATTTATTTATGTTTTGAAAATTACTAGATATGGAGTTGTGCTTATGACCTTACTAAGGTTTCGTTTTATAGTAGTGATTGTTTCTACATGTAGAAATAAATTATTAATATTTGTTTTCTTGGATTTGTGAATGGGTTCCACGTTGACGGTATTTGCATTTAATTCAACAAATTTGGCTATAGATGGTGTCATTGGAAGCAATCATATCAATGGCAATTGGTGAGTTGTTAGCCTGTTGGCTTATAGGCAGGGATAAGGAAGCTATGGTTTCCTTAGTTTGGGCTTCTCCTCTATTTGGGATGACAAGCAAGTTTATTATAGGAGGCTTATCATATATGGGTTTAGGCTTGGAGTGAACCATAGGTAAAGTATTTTTCCTATTCCATGTATTGGGTTTAATTGTAATATTTGTATCATTGGTGGACTTTTTTGTATTGGGCTTTTTTTTCCTATGGACCACCATCCGAGGTCTATAATTTTTTTAGATAGGATTTTTTACTGTATTAGTGTTGACAGTTTGAAGATTATTGATATCCTAGATATACTCTTGTCTTAAAGGATTTATCAATTCCAACTTGAACACAAATCGTCGCATATTGTCCTTGCATAGCATCATTTGTATGAGTATCAATTTTGGGAATTGCTCCTAATTTGTTTCCAATCTTATTTAAAGTTTTAACATCATAAATTCCGGATGTAATTTTGGTAACCAAAGTCAAGTTTGAACTTTGGTTCCCATTGTCTAATGGTAAGGAAATGTCTTCCTATGAACGAAGGTCCCCTGTGTAGCAACATATTGTAGCTTTGTTCTAAATTAAAGTTAACCCGATGGAACTCATTTTCAAAATCCATTATAGGTAGAGTTCTTCAGGCATCCTCCATATATTCTGCAATTTAAATAACAAGTAACTATATCCTATGTTTTTCCCCCAAAAACTTTAATAATGAGGAATTCCCCCACGGAGTATAGAGTCTAATCTTTTCCTCAGTAGAAATTGGAATAAAATCTTTAGAGTTAAAGATATTTTCCTCTTCAGCATCCATATTAATATTATCAAAGATAGAGCAAACATTCATAGAAATGTCAAGACATTTCAGTTTACCAACCAAATCTAGAAATCTAGAGCATTTGCCGGTCCACTTGCATGGCTTTTCTTTTTTGGATCCATTTCCATGTCGTTATATTGTTGAGTTTGAATGGAATCAGCAAAGTCTTTTAACATTTTTTTTTTTACTTCGTTCAAGTTCATCTATTTTTCCGGTTGTAAGATTTTAGAAGAGTTTGGCATATTTTATTGTTTTTTCAAAAAATTTTCCTCTAAATTTGTTAAGTACTCACAATTGAAATATTGAGCGTTAGATTAAATTGAAGGATTATT
>LVCA01017855.1:43081-54819 GCA_004801955.1 Calotropis procera
TTTTTTCCGAGGAAACTAAAAATTATCATTAGTAATGCCGACATAATTTGCCGGTAACGGAATATATTTTATTTTTTAACTTGTGTAAAATGAAATATAGCTTGGTTTTTTCCAAGGAAACTAAAAATTATCATTACTAATACCGACATAATTTACCGGTAACTGAATATATTTTGTTTTTTAACTTGGTGTAAAATGAAATATAGCTTTGTTTTTTTCCAAGGAAACTAAATTTTATCATTAGTAATACCGACATAATTTACTAACACTAGGAAACTTCAGAGGGCAAAACACACTTCGAATTGGAGATTAAGCTAATTTGGATAGAGATGGCAAAACTTCTTATATTACTGTACATATTACAAATTGTTCCGAGAAGATTAAAAAATTTAAAAAGCCAGGTAAGACTTGATCAAAACTTTTCATTCCAACATGTTCGGAGAAAATAAATGAGGCAAATCCCTTTTCATTTTTTTTTTTTATACAAGAAACAAAAGAATAAGGCATTTTACCATTAGAAACGAAGGACTGCAATTTCCCTTTCCCTCGTGGAAAATGAACTTCAGCAAAATGAAATATCTGCTGCTGAAAGAGTAGTCATTAATCCCCCACCTGTTAAAATTTAAGACCAGGCCTGAGTCATTTTCCAGGTGAAACAACAAAATATTGGACAACACTTGCGGCTATACAACCCTGTTGCACACATCATTTACCTACTTATGTACAACAAATATCCGGTAAAGCAGACACTAATACCTCCAGGAATCCAAGATCCTGCTCCTGAGAAACTTTAGTAAAGGCAACTCAAGCGACCAATCCTCTTCCAATCCCTTCTTAGTTCCCGAAAGCACAAGGCACTAGGGAGATATTTTGCTCCACAGGTATCAAGGGGTTCCTAGTTACTACTGACGTGGTCTTGCAAAATCCTCTCTCAGTCAAGGGCTGCCAATTTTGTCCTGACGTTTCTCACATGGCATGTAACTGTCTCCACCCTTCCAGGAAACCGGGACAAAGAACACCAGTTCAATGAACACTATATTAAATGAGAAGCCGGCTCTATGGAGTTGAATATGGAAACTCTTCATACATAATTATTACCCCTGATTAGTAGAAGATCTCAAGCTTTCATCTGGTAGTGTCCATGATACCAAACTGCCACCAGCATCCCCACTCAACAACTGCTTTAGATCACTAGTAAGATGAAGGGCAGTAACAGGGTACTTGTGAAACTTCAGTACCTTGTGCAAGACCAACCTGTACTCCGGCACTTCCTCCCCAAGCATTAAACCTCCACCTCGAGTTCCGCTAATCTTACCGTGAGCAGACTCCTCAGAGCAGTGGACCATTTTCCAGACCTTAACTGCCCCACTCTGATGACCAGAGACATACCAGTTCGTATTCATCCAATCTGAGAATGTACAGCCAGTAAGTGAGATAACGAAATCTGATGGAAGTTGTGATGTATTAACCACAGCAAGGCAGTCACCGTTGATGCTCCAAACAGCAAGAGTGACACCAGCAGCTGTTACAATATCCCCAGTCAAATCATTCACATATATCGCTGAAACTGGAGAAGGGAACTGAGGAAGCTGCCTAACAAAAACCATTGAGCTCAGATCCCAAAGCACAACAGTACAATCATCTGATCCACTCACAATCATCATGTAAGGCTGACTGACATGTAGGTATGTTATTTTACCAGTGTGGGCACAGAGGGCCTTTTCCAACACCAGTCGCCTCATGCTACGGGGTCCATCCTTGACAATTCTCCAAACATTAACAAGTCCATCATCTGCTCCAGTAACCAGAATTTGACCATCGTGGCTAGCACTGGCACACTGTATTTGGTTGCCTCCATGAAGATTTTCATGAGTTGAGAGAAGTTTATCTTGATCATAACTAATAAACCTCAAACTACGATCAGGGAAACCCCAAGCAACATATTTGGCATACATTCTAGGTTTCAGCAAATTATTTGCTCCAACCACAAAAATCTTGTCGTTCAATGTCACGATCTGAGATATAGAAGATGAGCTCCTACGAATCTCGTGGGGAACAAGATGCAGAGAGTGCTTAAGTGGATGAGGAGGAATTTTTCTGTCAGACCGCCTTCTAGGATGTGGCTTGAGGAATAGTTGTTTTGGAGTTTGTCCAAAGTGATTAATTTGTGCGAGAATAGATGCCTTCATTGCTGGATCTGTGACTGAGTCTATGTCAACACTGCCCTCATAAGTGTAGTGATAGAAGACATTGACAGCTTCTTCAGCACCCTAATAAATTTCAAAGAAAAGGAAACCAATACATAAATATACATATATATAATATAAAAATATATTTTGAAGATGGAGAGAGAATATAGGGAGGTTATAGTTATATCAAGGCAGGTTAGGTGATAAGCATCATCAAACAAATAAATATCTTCTCAGATCCAAGCGTGCTTATCAGAAAATATTCAAGCATCTAATATTGGTAAAGCAATTACAAGAAAGCCTTGGCCATACAGGATAGAAGTTCATTTTCAATCTTTAATTAAAAACTATAAGAACAAGTCTATTTTGAAGAAAATGATAACAAGGAGCAAAAATAATCAGGACCTTATTATCATTTGTGAATTGGTAACACAATTACTCTGTCAAGTTTTACATTTGGTATCAAATGAATCGAACTGGTAAGCCAGATGAATAATAACACAAGTATAACATAGGTCATAAGTTAAAAGTACTTAAGAAAAAACAGATTGAAGAGGTATGAAAGGAAGATGAAACACTCCACAAAATGAAGAGCCAGAACAAAATAACATTTAATGTAAAACCCACCTTCCCCCGCTGTTTGTATCCAAATATGAGGTCTATCCAGTGATGCAGATTCTCAGAAACATAGTCTGATTCTAATGCTTCCCTGTGCTTCCGTATGAACTCTCTCACACTGCCTTTTGACCATGGAGGTAAGATAACATCATTAACCTAAAAAGGTATAACCATGTTAACCTGTGAAGAAGATTAAAAAGGAGCAAATTTCTGGATCCAGGAATACAAACCTTCTCCCCTGATTGTTTCTCACCCAAGTCAAGATTGAACCTGTTCTCAAGGAATTCAGGCATATAGAAGAACTCAGGAATTAGTTCCTTCACATCCGATGTGTTTCCTTTTCCAGCAGCACTTAGCCAAGTATCTCGTATACTATTGAAAAGTCGATCAGCATGATCAAACTGGCCACCCTGTAGCTTCTGATTCTCAGTACTGAATGGTGGTAGTCGTATAAGGTAAAAAAGGACAATCCCAGCACTTGAATAATGAGAACCATAATGAAATTTGGGAACTTCAGGATCATCCCAGCTCTCGTATCTGTGGAGAAAGCAATCAAATAAAGTAATCAATAAAAATCTGAATCACAGTGCTCCATGAAAAAGAAGATTTAGCAAGAATATTAAAGAAATGACAAAAATACAGTTACAAGGTTTGAGACTAGCTAGTGAACAGTTAAAGACACCTTTTCCTGAACTCCTCTTCTCCTTCCAGTGTTTGACAGCCCATTGGTTTATCAAGCCTACGGAATGTTTTGGGATCTGACAGATCTAGATTCTCACTTTCATAATCAGCAAGTACCCAAGGAAACACAGGGTACTGAGTTAGATCACTATAACCACGACCAGCTAGTGTGTTTAAATGCATGAGGTACTGAAAATTGCTAATCTCTCCATTTTGCCATCTCTTGGAGAATGACTTCGCCATAACCTTGAAGAGGCGACTGCCTTCATTGCTTTCCTGTTTTGTTGACCCAGTAATTGTTGTGTCCAACCTGTTGAATACACAAGTATGCAACACTCATTCTAGGTTTACAATGCAAAATACAAGAAAATAATAACTAGAAAGCATTAGATATATGAATCAGATATTGATTCCAATACCAAATTCCCATGAAAACGTGAAAAAAAAGGGCCTGTAAACAAGTAAAAGATCATATCACATAGTACAACCATGATACAAACTCAAGGAATCTCAATTATGAAAAACATAGAAACCAAAATGACATGAATATTTATTTATTAAATTAAAATTTTATTAAAACAAATTTAACAAAAACCACTGCTTTTAGTTTATTCTATGCCCTTTATGCATTCAATTACTTTTACACCCCAGAAGAAAGTACTAATTTATGCGTTTTTAAAACTGAGAAGCTCAAATATCATATAACTATTCATTTTTCTATGATTTAAAGGCCAAAAAAGCACTTCCCAAGATTTTCTAAAAGTTCTATACCCAATACTATTTACATATGAGGCAAATGATTATTCAGGGCCATTCCCACCCATTATAGATCAGTCCATGCTTAAATTGTAAGGTCATACAATGAAGACTGATCCTGATATCACACTTGTGAAGCCTCATATCCATCCATGTCTATCCATATTGCATAGCTATTTATTTATTTACCATGGGGACAAGAAGTTCATACTTTCAGCGACTGCATTCAAGTATTTTGGCTAGCAGAAGAGGCTACAAAATTATCAAAGAGAAAATTATGTCCTTAACTATCTATGTTCATCTTTTCTAGTTCTAATATGTGCTCATAGATCAATTAATATCGTATCTACTTGATAAACAAACAGACTAAGGGAGGAAAGAAAGAAAGAAAGCAAGAAAAATGGAGGAAAAAACAATCTAGAACTTAACTAATTAGAAGCAGTCACTTACATGATGTTTCTTGGAAGATTCATTGAGATCAAATTTTTAAAAACTTCTTCCCGTTCTTTTTTATGGAAAACAAGAAGATCATTGCAACCATCCATGCTAAAGATTTCAATTGCAACAGGCCGGAGCTGATAATCACGCTTCAAAAGCTCATGAACACTATCAAGCTTCCACATATGCCAAAGATGAGGCACATTACCGCTAGTACACACCTTTTCCTTTCCCCATGCACCACCATTATAAGCCCATGCCCTTCCCCCCACATATGTTTTTACTGTTGCACCCCACGAAGAAGTTGACTTGGAATGAGAATCCAAGCCAAGGGAAAAGTCCTTATTCACACCCAAAGCCTGATCAATGACAGAGAGATCATCTTCACATTCTTTCTCACATATGCACCCTGAATCATCAACATAGAAGTTCTCAATGACATATAGTGAGAGCTCTCCTATAAGAAATATACCATCATGCTTATCAAGACCGACAACTCTCTCACAGTTATATTTGTATTTTATCTTTTCAAGTGGCTCCAAATAAGGCCTGATCAAGTATTCACCATTGTCGTTCAACTCCTTGTCAGATTTCTCCTCAACCTTCACTTCTTCAACTCTCACGGAAGAAGACTGCCTTGGCGAGCCCAGATCATACTTTCCTTGGACACTTTCTGTTCTTTGAAAGGAAGCGGCACTAGACTTCCCACCAAACTCAGCAGCAGAGTGAATACTTTGTTCATATATGCTGCTATCTCTATCTTCACGCCACCCAGTTCTACTAGAAGCTCCCTCTCTGGCATCTTCTGGTTCTTTCAAAAGTGAAAGATCATACATCTCACCATCGTAAGAATCTTGTTTTGGGTTATCATTTAACGCATTGAAAAATGAATCGGACTCGTCAGAACTATTGAGTGCATTTTCTGCTCTCTCCTTGGGCAACTCAAGGTCACCTAACTCAAATTGTCCATTTAGAACATTTTGAATGGTTTCAATCTTTAGTTTGCACCTTTCAAGCTTTTTACGCATTCTGTATGGACCTTCAATGGGGCAAAGCTGCCATTCAGGCCCTTCACTTGTTGAGGACTTACATATTGGAAATATTCCTCGCTCATGAACAAGTTGCTGGAGATGTGTCTGCCACTCACTCTCAGCATGGAGCACCCAACCATACTTGTCTTGACGAACAACTCTCAACTCAGTAGCCATTGCATCACGGACCAATTCAAGGGCAATTCTCCTTTCATTAACCTGCTCCCAATGTTTTAGGTCTAATTTTGAGCAGTCCCGTGACTTTCTCCCCAATTCTCTTTTACGGCGACTATCCATGCCCTTTATCCTTACTCCAGGAAATTTTGTTGAACCTGCAATGTACTGTACCCACATAATTGCAGCACATTGTTCTAACACTTTATTGACACCATGTTCAGAATGGTGAAGCCACTCATAAAATGCATATGAACTTCCAGTTAGAAGCTTGTCAAAACCACCATGTAAAACATCCAGAGCAGGTCCTTGGTTTGGCTTAGATACAAGCAAATCTTCAAATGCAGCCCGACGATGCACCAACAAGTACTTAAGAATCTCAGCAGACATGTTCTGTGCATTTTGTCTACGATCATGAAGAAGTGCTATGAGATTTATGCACAGGCAACAATTAAGATCAGTATCTAGATTGCTGGGGCAAAATATTATCCTTCTATGAGCAACTAGCAATTGTAACACTGTACAAATATCGACCCCTTCATCTTCTGCAGATGAGTTTAGAGAAGTTCTTTTCTGTTCAATTTGCAAACCTAAGCGTGAAAGAAGTTCATCTTCTCCTATACTGATCAAGAATGACGGAAGGAAACAGAACAGTATAATTCTATTTGTATTTCTAAATATTGCATGTATATAAGCATCAAGTTGCTTGCTTCCTCTTCCAATTGAAAGAAGCCCTTTCCCAACTGGTGTTTTCTCTTCAATCCAACCATCTTTGTTTGCCAACTGCAACATGGATAAAAGGAATTCCAAAGTCTTTAATACATCAGCTGCCCGGGGAAAAGCACCCATGTAAACTCGATCAACAATCATCCAGCATAATGCATCTAGGTTCAAGGACCAACGACTTTTGTCTAGTTTTTTTTCATCTTCCTCATCATCACGCAAGAGGCGCCTTTCCACAAAATTCATCAATCTACCAAGGCATAATCCCTGGAAAACTAGAACAGATTCAGTATCTACATACAGAGGGGCGCTCTCCAAAATAACCTCAATAATTGATGCAGATTTTATCTGCTCGGTTACAAAGTCAGAAAGGACTTCAGCCATAAAATCCAGAACAGCAGTAGCCCCAGCAGAACATGGACCACCACCATAGCCAGAATTATCCACTTCAAGGAGCAATTTCGGGCTTAGAGCAAACAATGTATTTGCAGCATATTGTCCATTAGAATTAGGATTCAAGTCAGAAGAGGAATCTATTTCACTGAAAGATGCAGAAGACTCCGTGGAAGGGTTGGAGGTGAAATAGCCTTTTGATTCATTTTGAATGCCAGAGCCCAGCCATGAAGTCAAAGCTACAACTGGAGATGGAGATGCACCTGTTGTGACCACAATTTTGGAATTAGATTTCTCAGATAAAATAGGTGATTCAAGTGTAGTGAATGACACAGAACTCAGAGAATCAGCCTGATGACTCCGATTTGGTGTGCGTTTTGCAGAGTGGAAGCTGAACTCATTACTGCCAGAAATAGCAACTGAAGCCTGATCAACTGGTTCACCATTTGAATTCCGAACGCCATCAGGATCTTCTTCCACTGCTTTCTGTGATTTCTGTGGGGATATATGGCCTTGTACACCATCCATCATGTGAGGTACATCCTCAGAACTTGAACTTGCCTGCTCCTGCGGAAAGCCTTCGATGCTTATTGAGGTCTTACTGGACTGTTCAAGAGGCAAGCTAGAAAATGTGTTCTGTGAACTACAGGTGTCGTCAGCATCATTTAAGTTCTTCTCTTCCACTTTGACAGAGAGATCCTTTGCCATCTTCAGAGCATGTGCAGCCCTACATGTTATAACAATATACTCTTCAACAAAGTGCAGATACAAAATCACATTTTTAAGATTACTAACTTTTGCAGATGCACATCAATTATTTAATCAGTCATCGAGCTATTTCCTTTCTGAAGTTCATAGAAAAAATAATATAATGAAGCCAATGGGAGAGAAGTAATAGATTACAAACCTCACACAGGAGAAATAAAGGTCAATACAGCTCTCAAGAAATTCAGCCCGTCGGCAGACAGCAGAAAAAGGAGGACACATTTTTGCTAGGTCAACCATGAATCTGAGGACTGAGGTAGCTGCAGCAGGTGCTGAAGCCTCTCCCCCCATAAGGCGTGCTGCATAGGTTTTGTGCATCAATGCTTCACCTTGAAGATCCCCAGCCATATCTGTAATTCCTTCCACAAGTTCAGCCACCAGACCAGCACCAACCTGGGAAAGATTACCTGTTTGGTGGACAAGTATCGACTGGGTACACAACCTATCAAACGTAGATTTTGCCATGGCAATCACAGAATCCAACAACTCAATAAATTTCAACTCCTTGTAGTTACCATCGCTAGGCATAAGAGCATGGAAGTCTAGCATTCGGACCTCTGGTAGTCTAGGATATACAGGCTTGCCAAATATCAGGCAAAATAAAATGTAATAGATATCAGGGGAATCATAAAAACTTGGAAGCACCCGTGCTAAACCTTGATATCCCCCACTCGAGCGAAATTTAAGGGTGAATGTCGGGGAAGAAGCAAGGCAAACACCCAGAAGAGTCATGATCCATCTCATACTTGTTGGATGAACAGCTTCATCAAGAAAATATGTAATTAATTTTGATGATACGTTTTTATGCCACTGCTCAAGCAACTCCTCTGATTTGATGGTCACCTGGAGATCAATTAGCATCTCAAGTAACATATTCCTTACAATAACATGCTTACCCATTGACTCTCTCATTATTTGATGACGTGATGTTAGCTCAGGTGGATCGAAAGTCATAATCGTAAATCTAACCACATGTTCCAATTCAGATGCTAGAAAGCCATCTTCTAAAATAACCCCTAGCAATACAACTAACTTCTCCAAAACCGGAACCTCAACATCACCCCTCTGAAGTGTAACTAGTAAATGTTGAACCAGATTAATTCTGCGCAGAATTGTCAGGTTATGATTCCTGTACCAATGCATGGAGACAAGATGCTCAAGAAAGCCCAAAAGAGTTATTTGAATTGGAACAGGAGCTACTACCCAGAGGGTCCAGTCCAACAAGACATGCTCAACCATGTCAGCATTTGACAGGACCATGCAGTTGGATGTTTCAGTGGGTATGTCAGAAGTTTCAAGCTCTGAAACATGACTGAATGAATCTTTTTGTGCAGAGAAATCATCCATATCTCCATGTGACCCTACTGAAGAAAATTCTTCACGAAATTTAGATAAATTAAGATCCTCAAAGGTGCTTTCTTCATGAAGGGAAGCAGCAGGAGATAGATTACTCTGAAGCTTCTTAGGTTCAGCAAAGGATGCTTCGCATGCAGCAATCTGAAAAAAGATCTCCAATGATTGCATGTCAAACAATGACATTCGGCGGTGCAGAAACAGAGACAGCAAGTGGTAACCTCGATATTTCTGCATGTCTCTGACATTCTGGGGATTCTGATGAAGTGCACATGCAAGTAATGTCAAGGCCATGTGCAACATATCCCTGGTTTCAGCAGCTTCTACAAGAGCAAGGACAACGGCCATCCCACCAATGGGCCGGACAGTGTCACCAATGAGACACTGCTTGCAGACATAGACATCCCCGAGAAGTCTTCCAAATCGAGGTATTCCTAGTGCAATAACAACACAAACAGAAAGAAACAAAATTTAACTCAACAAAATACAGGTTTCAAGATAGACAATTAAGATAAATAAGGAATTGTGCCAACAAAGAGAAAAATGTTACAAAAGTTACCCCCAATAGAAGATGCTGCCGCTGACATTGGATCAACTAGATTGAGCAAAGAAAAAGTTCCAGAAGCTCGAAGAAGTTCAGCACTTGTACCATCAAATGCAAATATTAGTTTCTTACCAGAAAGCTGTAATGACAGGTTTCCCAATTTTTCCATATCCCAAACAAAACCACTGCGATCCACCTTTGTGCTCCCTAGCCTGTTTACAGTTTCAGGCTTTTGTGTGGTAGAAGCCAAAGGCAAGTCAGCATCTAAAGCATCCAAAATGGCCATACAGCCTCCTCCACAAGCTTGATTAGGAACAAACTGTAGCAGATCAGTGTCCTGAAACAGACCCTTATATCCTCTTCCAAGAATGTACATAAAACAAATAGAACCAGGTGATAGCACCTCTTCAAAAAGATAGCAAGACCTGAGCTTCCAAGAAAAGTCACTAACTCTGGTATAAGTTGCAGGCGTACCAATTGTTACCTGCAGAGCCTTGCCAGTAGGAGATGGTGAATATCCTAATTTCCCTGTGTGTACAAGCTTCCCATTAAGATATACATAAGCCACACTAGCCTGAAATAGCCCAGCCAAAGCATTTGGTTTACTATGCACAATGGCGAGGTGATACCACCTGCCTTCCTCAATTTCTGAGCCAGAGAATGACAAGGAGGAAGCATTGCTTGTGGCAAGGGTTATAACACCATCCTCATGCAGAAAAAGTTCTGCATAAAGGGCCTTGTCTTTATCTGCTGATCCAACAGAAAATAGCCGGAGAACATTTGCACCATGCTGCTGTCCACCAGTTATGCTTTTCTTTTTCAAAGATCCAGAGTTGGAAGATTCTGTTTCTTTGGCTTGTGATTTCAGGAAGTTCCTGAACTGGAACCAACAGACGAAGGAATAACCAGCAGCAGGAGGCCATGATCTTTCCCCCAGTGGCACTTGAATGGAAGCATGACCAGTCTTGCTCATGTCCATTTCCACAAATGGTGCTAAAGAAACGTCTTCTGAAGCCATATCCTCCCTGAGAATCAATTTCTCCATCATATCAAAGAGAAGACGGCCAGAACCTGTTGATCTCATTTGTAAGATATATCTAACAAGCACTCGAAGCTCTAAAGCAGACAACCTGTCAAAAGGAGATAGCTAATTCAACACAAGTGCAGAACTTCATGACAAAAGTTTCTAAAATTGTCGACAAGTTTTTTACCGGTATGCACCAAGAACCTCAACAATCTTCAATGCATGGGAAAGCAGAGGCGATGCGGCAGAAAGAAAAGGGTATATAATCTCTAGGAGAAGCTCAACACAACCTACCAAAATTGAATGGAAAATTAGTAAAAAATAATCAGCATCAGCAATTTAAAGACAACAAAAGCGTCATTTCATACCTACAGAGGTAAGGTTTTCCTGATTGAAAGAGCTTGCTTGAGCAAGCTTTTCAATAAAGTTCAACAGTTCTAACTGCATCTTTGGCGTAAAGAGCAATAAAGAGCGTATCAGCACCCTAACAGCACCAGCATTATGCACTCGTTGTTTATCAGGAAATGGAGAACCTGAAGAAGGAAATAAAAGAGAACTACCAGATACATTTTCCAATTCATCAGATGGTGCTGCAGCTTCTGGTGTCAAGAATGGTGGAACCACTATCTCAAGAGCAAGTTCCAGCAACAACTGTATAATTTGCCTTTCACATTCAACACATATCAATCCAGACTCAGAAAGAAGTTCATAGAAGGTTGGTGAAGTTATAACCAAGTGCAGCTTTGATCTGTTAACAGCATTATCACAAACTCCAACTGTTATTACACGCAACAGATATGTAAACTCCTTCAAGTACAGGATTGAAGAAGACTGGACACTGCTTTTTTCATCACTTTGGATACTGTGAAGAGTAGTTAGCAGCAGAGAGAAACCAGTAGCTTCACCAAAAACCCTCTGAGCAGAATAGTTTACACCTAGGATCCGCCAAAGGGTCCCTAAAGTGTCACATTTTGCATCATCTTCCAGTCGTAATTGAGATCCAGAAGAACTTGTTACCATCCCACTTTTTAAAACTTCAACTAGTGCTC
>LVCA01017875.1:120171-133879 GCA_004801955.1 Calotropis procera
GATTCATGTAATTCACATTCTAAAAGCAGTCTCCCATCAAATTCAACCAGTTACTAATTATCCACTTCTCATTGACTAACCGAAATTGTGATAACATCAGCTGTACTTTCTCTCGTCAATTCTTCCTCAATTGAACTCTCAGATGAAAATGTAAGGGACAGATTATATGATTGAACCAAAGGCAGCAACTCGGCCTGTAAAAGGAATTGACTCAGTTATAAAAGTGACAACCAAAAATCAAATACACAGAATTATAATCTAATCAGCACGTCTAATCATCTACTCCCTCTGGAGTGACTTCCATAAACAGAAATTACAACCAAAAACAGGGTACATAGGTATCCTAATAATTTTCTTAAGACCTATCATCAAGGAATTCCACTTTTCAGAATGAATAAGGTACCATTAAGAAGGAAAAGAATTCGTTCAAATTTTAGAACATAAATTTTCACTTGTCACTGCAACACACCTTTGACTAAAATATATATTTCCATCAAACTTTCAATATTTATAAAAATATTTGTATGATGTTTTAGCAGCTTTTAGAAATAGCAAAAAAGTGAGCAAGTCAACAAATAATACATATGCACGCCTAAGGACTCAGATATTAGGAAATAAGAATTAAGCAAAGAGAGTTGCGAAAATACAAGATAATACTTCATTAGCTGACAACTTAAGCACCAACAACTTGAAGCCCAACAATACTGGAGTAACAAGATAGCTCAAGATTTATGGTGAAAAATAACAAAACATATTGGATGTATGGCTACTAATGTATTGAATCAACCAAACCAACTAGGTCGAAAAATCCATGCTCACGTTTATCATTAGCAGTTACCACAGTTGAAAAGTAGCCAGTCCTTACTCCAACACAAACTATATCTCACACATCACTACTAGGGCCCGCAAACCCAAAATAACTACTTAACAATTGCACTCATGCAAAAAAGAGTTAATAATGGATACTTATTAGGAACTTTAAAGCAGGATAAGCGAAATGCATCCTATTATGTAATGATTAAAAAAAAATGTATTAGCTAGTAGTGACTGGATGAGGGGCGTAAACCATATACAAAACAAAGAGCCCGAGACGGAGATTAGTCTCCTCCAAAGCCCTCTAATGGTTAAGTTCACAAGGAGTTTAGCTAAGAAAAGTTCATCATTCAAGAAACTGGAAGAAGATACTAGTAAGATGTTCTTCTCCTAGGGTTTCTCATTTCGATTTTCATTTACCTTTCTTATAGCAAGGCTCACTGTTTATATGGAAGATTTTCACATAGTTACCCTCATGTTCATTGATGTGATGCAACCATCCATATGCCTAAGCCCTATTCTACCTGTACTTTGCTCGTACTCCTAAGTAGTGCACTTGGGCACGACTTCTTTTGCTGGACATTTATTGTGGTACTAATTCTAATCAAGCGCCATAAATGCAATTAAAATTTTATTTGCATTTTCCTCTTTTTGCATTTATCTTGCATATTGTTTATGTCAAAATTTAGTGAAGTGAACTTCGGTATCCAATGCTTATCCCTCTAAAGCGAGATAAGGTTGCTTATCGCATTCAACTCTCGTTGAACTAATGACTTCCCTCTATCAAAGTCTGTAATTGCAATAGCTATGATCTTCTCCAATTCTTGGCAATCTCTTCTTGCATCTGAGGTCACCATTGTCTTGACTGCCTAAAGCATCTCACTTGAGGTGGAGGGCCATCTCAAACTCAACTCAAACAGAGGGGATCCAAACTTTAGCCATCCTTTGAAACTAGTAATGATTTTGTCCTAATTCAGTCTATTAATCTCATCATAGGTTTTTCTAAAACATTTGATATATGATAGTAAAATTTTGTTGTCACACTGCTTGATATTTGAGAGACCCCCACAAACCTTGGGAATGTCCTCAATTATGTTGAACTTGTCTAAAAAGGACTTTCCCGAGACAACTACTAAGTTGATGGCACCTTTGAACATGATGAACCAAGTGTCTTCCTAGCTGTCACAAACTGCCTCTTCTTGTACGTTCACTAAATTACAGGGCACTCAACTTTTATTGTGCACAGCTCTTGCACACAGCACACATACGGAATGAGCAAGTTTGCGCAATATTTGAACAAGTATGGAAAATCACAAATAGTTAAGGGCAAACCTACTCAGCCTTTCTATATTATTAAATAGCAAGGAATTATAATGTTTGAGCACCTATGAACAAAGGTTGTTGGGCCAACACAAGCCTAACGATAAAATATTATGTAATGACTATTCTATCTATACCTCGCACTCACCCTCTCTTTTCCGGTTTGCCAATGTTTAGCACAATTGCCCCTATTTATAACCATCTAGGGTTGGCAGGGGTTAGGGTTACCCTGCATGGGACATGATTCATCCTTGGTATTCCAAATTGTTTAGGACACTTGCTTGGACTAGGTTCCAACTTATTCGGACTAGGGTTCATCTAACTCGGACACTTTCCACTGCCTGTGCCACAATGCTCGGCCATCGACCACGACACACTATTCAGCCCACACGCACACTGCGCTGCCACCAGGACTATCCCATGCTTTTGGGACATAGGGTCTCATATACCTCCCCCACTTAAGTCATCGACGTCCTTGTCGATCTTTGCCACTTCCAATAGCCAGTAATGTGATCCTCAAACTACCAAAGGGTCACGTCTTTTTCTCAATGTGGCATCAATCTTGGACTCCCTTTTCCAATGCACAAGTCCGTCTTTTGATTCTTCTTACTTCGACTCATGGTCCCATGGTCCAAAATCTTCTTCACAAGTTTGTCAAACTGTTTTTGAATCATGGGTTCCTTAGATTTCTATCTTTCACTTTCAAATTCATCTTATGAAATTTTTTCAAACAACTAACATGAAAAGTAAGATCAATTTTCAACCTATCAAGAAGCTTAAGTCTATAGGGAAGATTTCCAACCTTCTTGACTACTTCAAATAGACCATCATACTAAGGTATCAACCGACAAAGAACAAATTTCCAATTGATATACTTCTAAATTTGAAGGGTCAGTTTCACCAACACTATGTCACCTGCCTCAAATTGCACATTATATCTATGCCGATCACCATACTTCTTCATCTTCTTTTGGACCAACTTCAAACTGTCTCTTGTTTCGGCTATCATCTCATATTTTTCCTTAACAAATTTTTTCGTCGCTAGACAAGTTGCAACACTTGGCACTGCCATTGCCAAATCTTGTGGAGTCATTGGTTGTTGTCCATTCACAAACTCAAATTGACTCATCTCAGTAGCAAAAGGTCGATAAAGATTGTAATAAAATTGTGCTGAGTCTAGAAGATTTACTTAATTCTTCTGACTTGCTGTCACATAATGCCTCAAGTATTCTTCCAACATGACATTGATCCTGCAATAGTCCTATCCATTTGAAGATGATTTGCAGTAAAAAATTTCAATTCAAATCCCAGCAATCCAAACAATGACACCCAATATCTACCAGTAAATCTAGTATCGGTAAGACTAACTATGTTCGTTGGTACACTAAAGTACTTTACAACATGTTTGAAAAATAATTCAAGTGCAACATTAGTTGGACGAGATAATGGGCAGGTACAAATATAACATATTTTAAAAATCTATCAACTATTACAAACATAATGCCAAATTAGTCACCATGAGCAATCCAGAGATGAAATCCATCAAAATACATTGTCACGGCCCATGACGAATAGACACTAGTCGCAACAAACCAGGTTCTCGTCGTCTTTCAATTATGTCTTGTTGACACACAAAATATGTTTGGACATATGCTTCGATACCATCCTCCATCCATACCCAAAAGAATCATCTTGCCGACAATGAACTAGTCCTTTCTAAGCCAAGATGACTAGCCACACTGAATCATGTTCTGCCTTAAGTAATATTAGTCCCAGTTCTCCACTAGGGACATACGCTTGTCAACCTTTGGCATACAACATGTTGTCATCGAGACAATACTTTCTCCTACTATCATCCCACACTAAAAATATTAGTTTTTTATAAGTAGGGTCATTAGGGATATACTCACAAATTTTGGCCACAAAATCTGATTTCATCATCGAAATCACAGCAAGGATCATGCACAAGGCCCTTCTTTATCAGCCTATGCACCCACTCAAAATCATATTCCGCCAAGAACTCTTGTCATTGAATTTTTTCATTGACAATTTCTTTCGTGTTTTGAAATAGATGTTTTCTACATTGTCTGTCACAACTTTGAAGGACGATCCTAATAAATAATGCCTCTAGATCGTAAGGCAATCAATCACAGTAGTCATCTCCTTTTCATGGGCAGAATAATGCTGCTCACAAGCTTTCAACTTGTAACTTTCGAATGCCAATAGGTGGTGCTCTTCTATCAGCACTTCACAATTGCATGATTCGATTCATCTATATGTACTTCAAAGGGGAACTTAAAGTTTGGAAACTATGACACATGAGCTATCGTATCTGAAATGCCTCCCCACATTCCTTGTTCCATGTCTAGTCTACTACTTTTTCAAAAAATCTGTCAAAGGACATAACGCACTTGCATACCCACTAATGAATCTCCATAGTAATTAGCCAATCCCAAAAATGATTTCAACTACACCACTATCGTTGGGGCAGACCAACTTTCGATTGCCTCCACCTTTCGAAGATCCATCATAATTGAACAATGGCTAATGCCCAAGAAACTTAATTTCTTTTTTACAAAAGTCACACCTTTTCCTCTTTACATAAAGGACATATTCCCTCTATTTCGAAAACACGTCTAAGATGCCTATATGCTCCTCTCAGAACTTGCTATAGATGACTATCATCTAAATACACAACTACAAATTTATTCAAAAAATTTATACCAGACATCATTCATCAATTGCAAAACATAGCCGAGGCATTAAATAAACCAAAAGGCATTACTAAAAATTTGATCGATCCATACCTCGTTAGCACTGTAGTCTTAGCCTCATCTCCATTGGCAATTCGTACTTGCCAATATCCAGATCGTAAGTCAACTTTGGTGAAGTACCTTTTGTCAACCTATCGAACAAATTCAACTGACTCGGAATATGATATTGTTTTTCACCATCAGTTTGTTCAAGGCACGATAATGCACACAAAACCGCAACGAGTCATCTACCTTATTTTGGAACAAAGTCGATGCACCATATCGGCTTTCAAAAATCCAAAAAATTTACATCAAGCAATTCACCCAATCGCTTCCTCAATTCTAACAACTTCGCTGGTCCCATTCAATATGGTGTTTGCGCAAGTGGTACTACTCCAGGCACCACCCTAATCTAGTAGTTAATAGCACGTCTCAAGGGCAATGTTTTGGGCAACTCATCGTCCACCATCTTGGACAATATTCATGCAACTTCAAGTGATCAACGTATCTTTCAACAGAACCATGTTGGCTCACCGCGTCTCAACCTTTCTTTCAACTGCATGGCCAAAGACATTCACATACCATCTTTTTTATCCAAATCTTTGTACGTGGAACTGCAAAAATTTAATTTCCCCTGATCATCAGTCTGCATAAATATGGCAACACTACCACCTTGGTCATTACCAAGAACTCGATCCCTAGTCATCAAGTGGGACAGACATCACTCTGCACTTGCCTTCCCAAGCTCCGACCTTTAAAGTCACTATTGTACTATCCTCACCCGTTGTTGTGCAGTATTGACAGTCTTAATGATATCAGTGCTTCCTTGCAGTGCCAACTACAAGCACATGGCTTCTTGGTCAACCACAAAATTATTGGTTACGCGTTGCCAACATCTCAACATCATTAACGACCACAAACGCGTAAATAAACTCACACACTGTCTGTGGTTTATTTGAATGACATTGCACAACTAAATGAGATTCACTCGAGCAGGTGGATCCCCTTTAGTTTCACTACTCTCCCCAACTTAGACAGTAAGCAAATTTAATTTCGGCTCAGCTTAGGACATTGATAGAACATGTGTCCAGTCTCCCAATAATTGTAGCACTTGACACTTAAATCCTTTGATTTTCCTTCAGCATCACCCTTCTTCTTGTGTTTCTCATTCTAAGACTTACCTTTCCTGTTTGATGGTGCATTCTTTTTCCAGAGACAAGAGAGGCTAAAGAGTAGATGTTCATCAATCGATCCGTCATCCCAAAGACTTCCACCACATCCTTAGAGTCCTGTCTCATGAGTTCATTCTTTACCTACTTTTTCATCCCTGACAAAAAGTTAAAACAACTTGTCCTCAATGTATATGTCAGAATTATTAAAAAGAAGAGTAAAAAATTCGATTACATACTCTCAACCAGTCCCTGTTTGTTCTAGCTTTTTCACTCTTTCACAAGTCTGCCACTCAGTATTCTTTAGCAAGAATTGTTCCCCCAATTTTGTCTTCAATTGTCTAAAAGATTGTACCTTTTCCTTTTTAAGTTTCGTTTCCCTTGTCCACCACCACAGATTAGCATTGTCAGTCAAGTACAATGTTGCAGTTGCAACTTCTTCATGCACCGAGACGTTAGTCGTCTAAAAATAGTGTTCAAGGCCCCATAAAATGTTTTTGAACATCTTAGCATCCTGGACACTCGTTGACTCAATTGGTTCGAGCACCTTTATGTTGGACTTGCTGCTAACATCAGCCGCAATCATTTTCAAGTTCTATTTCATTATCATAATGTCCAACTTGACACCATTTATCAGCTCCTGTAGTTGTTGCACCTCTAACACAATGTCTGGTGGTCCTTGGATCTGCTCCACCAACGTTCGAGCAGTGCCCTATACACCAATTACTTACACCATGTATAGAAACAAAGTCTTTAGTTTTCTCAACTAATCCACAGTTGTTGCATGAGGCGTCGACATGGAGTCTAAGCACACTCCTCGCCCTCAATTCACTGGATGAACTTCACATCTCCACAAAGGGTTACACTGAGCTCTAATACCAAATTGTTACAAAGTGCCTCTTCTTATACGTCTACCAGATCATACACTCAACTAGTGCTGCGCACAACATGTGGACGGGGCAAACACATGGAATGGGCAAATTTGAACAACATTTGAACAAGTATAGGACAACACAAATAGTTACAGCAAAGCAGCCCAAGATTTCTATATTATTAAATATAAAGGAATTACAATGCTTGAGCACCTATGAACAAAGGTCGCTCGGCCAACACAAACCTAATGATAGAATGTACACGACTATTTTAAAATGTCCTACACTCGCCTTCTTTTTCCGCTTTGCCAATGTTGCGTACAACTACACCTATTTATAGCCATCTAAGGTTGACAAGGGTTAGGGTTGCTCCACATGGGTCACGACCATCCTTGGTCTTCCAAACCATTTAGAACAATTGCTCGGACTAGAATTTCAACTTATTCGGATTATGGTTCCATCTCACTCAAACTTGTGTCACTGCTTATGCCATAATGCTCGGTCCAGCGACCACGATGTACTATTTGGCCTACACACAACATTTAGTCCACCATATAGGGTTGGCATACAGCCACGCTCTAGATCACATTACACATGCAAACTGCCTCGCCGTCAGAGCTAACCCATGCACTATGAACTAAAGATCTGACACTAGCCAGGGTATTGGAGAAGGCGTTACACAAGTATACCCATTGTTCATCATGAGTCCTAGGACTGATTTATAGTAAGTGTGATCTTGTAGCTCACTTCTCCCAATGGAATGAACCACATTAGCTTCAAATTGGAGTTTCATCTCTTGTATCCACCTCATGAAGGTCCAATTTGATCACTTCTTTGCAAGTGGTGGCTTGGTTGTCAACATAGGTGACCTTTCTCGACACATCCTTTTCGTCACACTCTAAGAGGAGATCGTGTGCATCTTGGAGTGCCTTCGAGAGTGATCCACCTCTCCGACTTTGCTTCAAACTCAGCCATGACAACCTTTAGTGAGCTTGTCATCAAGCCATGGGCATTAAAGCTCCACAACTCCCTTCTTCCTTTTGTCTGTGCTTTGGTTTGGTCCTTCCCAGAACCATAGTGTACTTCCCCTTTTTTGATGTATAGGAATGGTTGCAAACAACTCATACCCCACTTCTGTAACCACACCTTCAAGTCTCACATACTCCTTGATGCATTCATTCTCCTTAAATAGCCATCAAATTTTCTCTTGCAGCCACTAAAGATCTGCCTCTTTCCTTGAACTTGTCGTATGCTTTGATTGACACTAGAATCATTGGTCACTAAGATGATCATGTAGGTTGTCCACTAACATTTCAAGCCTTTCCAAGTCAAGTCTATGTGGGTGAAGTGATGAGCTCATTCTGGTAGCAAGGCCTAATTCAGCTCATTCTGCATAGGTCTTCTTCCTTCTTGCATCGGAATGTTGAGATCCCCTAGACACCATATTTATGGGGATATATCCAACCAAAATTTATAGATGAGTGCAAAAGGCTTGCAGAAAATATTGTTTTAAAGTAATAGAACCAACTGGACTTATAAGGAATACTCTATTTGTAATGACGAGCACAAATCACTATTTGACTCTTTGAAAGGATACTATGTCATCTTATGATGAACCACCGAAACAATGAGGTTTTAAATACCTGCACAGAAAGTCTAACCAAACGATCCTTCAACAGAGAAGTCTTAGAGACTGAAGAAAAATCAAAGAGTAGAGAAAATTGAGAGAGAAGCTTGAAGAATAAAATACTAGGTTAGAAAAATTAGTCAGCCTTGCTCCTTCATGCCTTTCATTATGGGGAACCCATTAGAGTTTCTTCCTTCCTTACCACATGAGAACTTCTATTCATTGAGACTGTTTGATAAAAGAAAGTAATGATGGACCTTATCCATGTTTACTCAACAATATTGTTAGAGATCTTTTCATAGGGAGGTGATAAATGGGGCAAAGAGCTTGGTCACCCTCCTGACAAGTGAGGGTCAAAGATAGCCCCTTTAGTTAATAAGGTGGGCTACTAAATGTGTATTTCCTCTTCTAATCTTATTTATTATGCATTCAGAAAATGTTTTCCTTCCAGCATCTAAAACACTCACCATGTGAAGTCATTGATAAGAATAAAATACACAAATTCAAATGAAGAAACATGCATAACATGAAAATTCAACTTTATCTACTTTGAATACATTGAAAGATAAACTAGCAACCAATATTCAAAAAATATACATGAGTATAAATTGCTGTTTCTGTAAAAGTTTCTCTAAGCATCATATTTTGTTCAAAACAGTAACAAGACAGTAGTATTCAGAGTCCAAATCAGGATTACAGCTTAACAAGAGTTCATTACGAGCAAAACTTTAATAAGCCCATTTCAACTTACATGGGGTTTTTTTTTCTTTCTTTCTCTGTTTTTTAAACTTAGCCCCGAGTCAATTGCAAATGGTAAATAACATCTTAAAAACCACTCTAAACAACTCAATGTATTAAATGCAAAAACAATTCAAGAAGAAATCTGTATTTTATACTATCTCAATAACAGCTTCACTTGTCACCATTAAATACTCACATTCAATCCACCAAGTCTTATAATGCCTTACCAGCTATATATACTGGCAACATCAAGATATCAAATGAATTTCTTAGTTTTATTCAATGATAAAATACACACACACATATGAGTAAAACCTATAAACCAGACAAACATGTAATTGTACAATACACTTACCTAGTTACATATACACACTTACCATATATCAACCATAACAATCATGGACAGAGAACAATAAGCATATCTGGTACTAAGAAGCATGATGAATCTACAATTCTAGAAAAGGCAGAATAACAATAGAGTTTGCTATCTAGAAATCTAGAATTCTCAAACCTTGGCCAACTGAATAAAAGCTTTCTCCCAAGCCACTGCTTTTGCATTCTCATTTCCCACATCTCCAATTGCATTGTTCACCGGATAGGTAATAATAAATGCAGAAGCCTGGCATTACAAATTTATCATGTAATCTAGTGATTTTGGTAGAAATATTTATACCAGAAGCACAAATGAACGGCACAGACAGAAAATTCCCAACCCAAAACTGCATCTGTCTGGATTAAAATAGTACCTCGCTGTAATTGTTCCCTGAAAAACTCCCCAGAACAACACTTGGATCTAGGGGGGCCCCAAATGCACTCAAACACGTCTGAGCAGAAGCATAATGCTGAAAATTGATTTTATAACAATAAGAAAAATCAACAGAAATGCCCTGACATAAACAGAAACCTTAAAACAAAAGATGAGAGAGGAAGAGAAATAGAGAGAGTGATACTTTGACAGGATTTTAGGTTTTGAGAATTCTGATACTCAAGGAGTTTCTGTGAGACTAGTATCCTATTCTCTGCAACATTCCTAAAACAGACCCATGTTCACTTGTTTTACACATATTACTTGGAAGGGGAGGGGTATTGTAACTATAAACTAGGAACATTATAATGAAAGGATTGCAAAGGAATCTAATTGATGTATAGTAAGGAAAAAGGTGCTTTGATATGATATATTGTTTTGATGATTACTGGATTCTAGATTGTTAGATAAATTAATAAAATAGTCAAACATATGGTTAAGAAAGCATATTTAGTGTGCAATGTGGGACTTACATATTGGAAAATTAAATTTCAGTTTGGTAAATAATTTCAGGAAACAAAATTCATTTTTTGAACATCCAAATACGTTCTAGAGGCCAGGTTTAACTATTCACAGTTACTAAGACAGTAACAAAGTATCCAAATATAAGCAAGAATACATACTATTATATCCAGGAACTTGAATTAGGTATCATTTTATAATCTAAAAACTATATTGATAGGTAAACTTCCTAACATAATATCCATCAGCTGATTCCTTCACCGACACTGAGAAAACCAATGTGAGGTAAAATTTTTACAAGCAGAAAAGGCATCTTTTAATTAAAGGTAAACGGAAAAAAATACATCATTCTCAATGTGAAATTAGTGGATAGAGATATCTAAAAGCAAGATTGAAAAATATACCTGAAAGCAGTACTCTGCATGTTGAACTCCACCCAAATCATAAAAATTGTCAAGATCCATTTTAAAATACTGGTCAAACAAAAAACTCAAAATCAAGACCCAAGAGATGCATCACAAACACCCATTCAACTAAACCAAAAGATCTGCACTAACTACAGTTATTAACACGTCTTCACAAAAAGGCAACAGTTATATAAAAAGGAGAATCATAATGTTCAGTGAATGAGAGAATGCTCAAGGCCATGATGCAAGCAACTAACATGATAAATTTAGCCAATTACTTAAATAGAACAAAAACTTCCTTAGGTGAAACCAGCAAGGCCAATTTCTTAAAAATAAACATGTAGGTAATTCCATACAGTCATGTGCAGTAAGTCCAAAGAAGGGAGACAAGACATGACGAACCTGTAGGACACTTTGGGTGCCACATTCTTGGCCCATGGGCTTCATGCAAATGTCCGTCAATGATACCGGAGTTCCAGAATAATTTGCACTGATCTCGTCAACCTTCAAAATTAGACAAACAATATGCAGATTGACTGCTGATCACGAACATGGCTCCAAACATCAAATTAGCAGAACAAAGTTAAATTACCTTCCTTTGAACTTCAAAAAGTAACTGGATATTTTCTTCAGTAACAATTAAAGGTGATTTTCCCTGATGTGGGTCTGGCACTGTAGCAATTATAAGCTGTAAACAAATAAAAAATATATATATCAACATAATAAAAAACAGGGATAACATTTTGTCCACCCATATAATCTAAGAAGGATGAGAATGCTGCAAACAATGTAGCTCAAAAAGCACAAAATGTAAAAACAGGAAAACCACAAGCTTATACTCCATACTTGCCAAGTGAAGACAGAATAAGTTAAAAGGAATGCTGCTACATGGGGTGGGATGATATAAGATGCATGACAAAGAAAGTAAATCAGCAATATTAAATACTGTAATTTTTCTGAGATAAATACCTGTTCAATTCTGTAAAAAGGAGCCAAGTGGTTGTCAAAGAAGTTCTTCTCTGCTGCTGCCCTACTCCCATGACCTACCCATAGCTGCAATACCAGGTGGCTAAGATTATAGGAGTCATTAAAAAAGATGAAGAAAATTCTATCACAAAAAACACTAGATTATGGGCCCAAGTGGGTAAGGGAATGGGCATGGGAGCTTGATGGTGTCAACTATCTAGTGCATCAAAGAACAGAAGTTTAGCAATGTGGTGAAAAGGAAAAACCTTCAGTGAAATATTTATAGACTTATATATTAACAAATATCTGAGCATTGAACCCAACCTTCTCCATCCTTGAACTCTGAAAACATCATGTTAGAACATACGGCATTGTCTTAAGAAATAGGAGTATAATCAATCTATTCAACCTAAGTTTCAATCATCTCCTTCCATGTAAACAAACACAAAAACAGTGATTTCTTCAAGAAATTGAGCCCATCTTAATCCCCCATATCATTAAATCAGCATTTTCCTACCATTAGCAACTTTGCGAAGGGAACAGCAGCTGGAATCACCTTCCTTCACCACTTCATCCAAGATTTTTTGTTTCAAACACAGCCTGCACCTACCATCACACTGTGCCATGTACTGGTAAGGAACTTAGTCAAGCAACAGTACCCATGTGCTCGGATGATACCTGAGCACTCACCTAGGAACTTGGGACACACATGGAATGCTTAGACCTTAAGAGCACGACAAGTAAACAATCCCAAGCATTTCCTCAAGATCTATTGTTGCTTTCCTTCACAATTTTAAAATTTTATGAATGTATTCAATAATGGTCTTGGACCTTGCCTATAATAGGCCAAGACATTACATGTAACACAATCGAGACCACATCAAGAAATCACTCCCAAGCTTTTCCCAGAGATTTATGGCAGCTTTCCTTCAAAATTTTATTATTTGATTTGACGAGGTCTTAGACCTTGATCATAATAGGCCAAGACATCGAAACACATCAAGCAAACACTCCCAGGCTTTTCCTTAAGATCTATTGTAGCTTTCCTTCATAATTTTATAAATGGATTCAACTATGGTCCTAGACCTTGCCTATAATAGGCCAACATATTCATATGTAACACACTTGAGAGCACATCAAGTAAACACTCCCAAGCTTTTCCTCAAGATCTATTATAGCTTCCTTTCATAATTTTTATAATTGAATTCAAATATGGTTTCGGACCATGCCTAAAATAGGCCAAGATACTCACTGTAGCACATTCAAGACCACATCAAGCAAATCCCAAGCTTTTCCACGATAAATATTGCAGCTTTCTTTCATAATTGTATAATTGGATTCAACTATGGTCTTGGACCTTGCCAATAATATGCCAAGATATTCATATCTAACACACTTGAGAGCATATCAAGTAAACACACCCAAGTTTTTCCCAAGATTTATGGTAGCTTTCCCTTATAATTTGATAATTGGTTTCAACTAGGATCTTAGACCTTGCCTACAATAGGCAAAAACATTTGTATGTAACACACACATGACCAAATCAAACAAACACACCCGAGCTTTCAACAATATGTGTTGCAGCTTTCTTTCATAATTTTATAATTGGATTTAACTACGGTCATGGACCTTGCCAAAAATATGCCAAGGTATTCATATCTAACACACTTGACAGCACATCAAGTAAACAATCCAAGTTTTCCCCAAGATTTATGGTAGCTTTTCCCTCATAATTTGATAATTGGATTCAACTAGGGTCTTAGACCTTGCCTA
>LVCA01017963.1:11909-22870 GCA_004801955.1 Calotropis procera
AATTTGATGATATATATGTTAATAGGCATGGACTGAAGCAGTTCCGGAATGGCTGGGCAGATGGACCAGCTTACATAACACAATGTCCAATCCAGACAGGACATAGTTATACTTACAATTTCAATGTAACAGGACAAAGGGGAACACTGTGGTGGCATGCACATATTCTCTGGCTGAGAGCTACTGTTTATGGTGCTATAGTAATAATGCCCAAAGAAGGGGCATCATACCCTTTCCCACAGCCTGCATTTGAACATAATCTAGTCTTAGGTGAGCTCAAATGAACAAACACAATACTTGTTGAATTCTTAATTGGCCTTTTTCTTGGTTGTGAATGCTTTCTTCTTACAAAATTCTATGACATATATATGTGTATATATATAGGAGAATGGTGGAATGATGATGTTGAAGAGGTAGTGAAACAAGGGAACAAGCTGGGAATGCCTCCAAAGATGTCAGATGCACATACCATCAATGGCAAGCCAGGGCCACTATTTCCATGTTCTGAAAAACGTATATATATCTTTTTGATTGATTTCCTTTTCAAGATTATCATCAAAATTCACAAGTTTTTCAAGATTATATATGCACATGTGCAGACACCTATGCTGTGGAGGTTGAACAGGGAAAAACATATCTGTTGAGAATTGTCAACGCTGCACTCAACGATGAGCTTTTCTTTGCAATTGCTGGCCATAACTTGACTGTTGTAGAGATTGATGCAGTCTATACAAGACCATTCACAACTGAAGCTATTCTAATAGCACCAGGCCAGACCACAAATGTGCTTGTTCGAGCCAATAATGTTCCCAATAGGTATTTCATGGCTGCTAGGGCATTCATGGATGCTCCAGTTGCTGTTGACAATAAAACTGCAACTGC
The DNA here is from genome assembly GCA_004801955.1 of Calotropis procera. Lineage (NCBI taxonomy): Eukaryota > Viridiplantae > Streptophyta > Magnoliopsida > Gentianales > Apocynaceae > Calotropis > Calotropis procera. The sequence continues at coordinate 12,792 of LVCA01017963.1, forward strand.
TATCTTGCAATATAAAGGAGTTCCAAACTCAGTAATCCCTAAACTTCCTACTTTGCCAGCTGCTAATGACACAGCATTTGCACTAGGCTACAATGCCAAGCTTCGAAGCTTGAATTCACCACGGTTTCCAGCAAATGTACCTCTCAAAGTTGACAGACATCTCTTTTACACTATAGGTTTAGGAGTAAATCCCTGCCCTACTTGCCAAAATGGCACACAAGTTACTGCTTCCTTGAACAACATTACTTTTGTAATGCCTCAAATTGGATTACTTCAGGCACACTATTTCAACCTTAAAGGAGTGTACACAACAGATTTTCCAGACCGTCCTCCTACTTCATTCAACTACACCGGTGCACCACTTACAGCCAACCTAAGAACCTCAAGAGGTAACCGACCACGACTGAGCAAGATAGCATTCAACTCAACAGTGGAGTTGGTGCTTCAAGACACTAATCTCCTCACAGTGGAATCTCATCCATTCCATCTTCATGGCTACAATTTCTTTGTTGTGGGCACTGGAATTGGGAATTTTGATCCCAAGAAAGATCCAGCAAAATACAATTTGGTAGATCCTCCAGAAAGAAACACCATTGGAGTTCCTACTGGTGGATGGGCAGCTATAAGGTTTAGGGCTGACAATCCAGGTATATTTTTAACTTAAAAATATTTCTGCAACTGCTATTAGAAGGGGTACTGTACTGACTCTCTTCTTATCAATCTCAGGAGTGTGGTTCATGCACTGTCACCTAGAGGTTCACACTGGCTGGGGACTGAAGGTGGCTTTTGTGGTAGAGAATGGAAAAGGCGCAGATCAAACTATTCTACCACCACCAAAAGATCTTCCAGCCTGCTAGTTCATTCATTGAATTTTTTTTTTTTTTTCTCCTTTTTCCCTCACTGAAGTGTTATCTATCATTCTTTTGGAATAAAATCCCAGATCAATGATCTGCTTATTATACATATCATTACAGGAAAACTAGTACAAATTCATATAGCAATATGAAGCACAGTTAGTGAAAATCTTGTCAAGAATGACTTCAAAAAAGTATTGCTATAATACAAATCAGTATCATGACAAGCACAACTATGCCAATCCAACAAGCGCAACTGTTCCTTCTCTTCATTCTTTTAGATGTTTGGAGTTCTTTCGTGGCATCGGTGACATAAGATCTTGCATTCACCATGTTATGCTCAATATCATTCATCTGTTCACCCTGTGTCTCAATCATCACAGCCATGTCAAGAAAGACTTGGTGGAGTTCAGTCAAGCTCTTTTGTATTTCCTTCACAGCCTCGTGCCTCTCCTGATTTTCCATCACCATATCTGTTGCTGTCTTGCCTTCTTCAAAAGCTTTAACTTGAAGATTCCCAGATATCAGCTTTTCCATCACTTCTTCGCTCGGCAGTTCCCCAGTGGCACTGTAGTACCTCTTCTTAAGACCTTCTTTATGATCTACCATAATCTTTTCTCTCAAGCTCTGGAAATCATTCATCATATCTCTCAATTTAATTCTCAAGCCATTAGTCACTGAAATTCTTGTCCGATCAATTGGGCTACCCTTCTTGTAGGCATCTGATTCACAGCGATTTGCAACATTTGATTGGTCAAGCAATTCCAATCTCCCTTTGATAACCTTTGCCTTTCTGAGAACAGTGACCATGTCAGAATTAATACGATCTCTAAGACCTCGAAGCACTTTAGGACTGTGAGCAGATCTAGTCTCTTCATTTAGATCTTGAAGATCACCAAGCAGATGGGTTATCTCGTCCATGTCAACCTTTATAGAGCCCACTTCATCGAAGAACTTCGTGAGGTTTCTTTCATCAGCAGGATCAAGTTGACCCATTTCGATATCGGACTCTGATTCAGAGTCTTTCATAGCCTGTTTCTTTAGGTCCACATAACTAAGAAATGATTTCGTCATGAGATCATTCATCTTTTTAAAGATACCAGAATACCTAAAAATAATTTAAACAGAAAATATAAAAAATTCAGTGTCAGATTACTCAAGAACAGCCTTAATTGAAATAAAAAGAAATTCAAGAAAACGAGATGATCACACACACCAGAAACTGAATTCCGAAAAATTTTTTATATCACAGACAAGATTTTCCTCACAAATGATGATTAAACGTGACCTTCATCAAGATTTCAAGAATGTAAAGATACTAAAGAGGGGCAAGGCAAAACAAAGATCAATTCCCAAAAAGAAAGAAAGAAAAAGATAACATACCCTTAGAAACGTTTCAAAAATTGGAACAAGAACTATTGCAGGAAGATTCCCTTCTGGGCACACTCCAAATCTTCAAGGGGGAGAAAAGAAACTGTAAAAACAGGGACGTTTCTTGGCCGGGAACAAGAACGGTTTACAGGGGGAAAAAGAAAAACTTCAATTGAGCAATTCAGTAGGATATATCGGAATAGACGATATCTATTCACTGTAAATTACTGAGCAAAAGATTTTTTTAGATTGATTTTTTCCAAATACAGAAGAGTTTTTAAGCGCCCCAAAATACAAGGGAAATCTCTTTTTAGGCGGTGACTCCCGTTGTGGTTCAGTTATTCGCGTAATTTTCAAAATTTAAATGCAAAAGGAGCTATTTTTTAATGATAGCCGTTACATATTTGTTTGTTGTGCCCATTTTGCCCACATAATATCCAAAGTTTTACCATAATTTGTCCTTACAATTTTTTTTTTTTTTTTTTCTTTTAGTAAAATTTATTTTTTAGAATCTGGATTTCACTTTTTATAAAAAAATTATTTAGTAACAAAGTGAAATTGGACCGTAAGCGCAGGCCTAGTAGCCCAAAACACTAGTCCATTAAGCAAAACTGCAATCTCTCGGGAAAGAGGGAAAAAAGAAACAAACCAACGAGGCTCTGCCTGAACACCGAGTTAACCGCCAACGGCCGGCGGAGGTATCATCCAGGGAACAATGGAGACGACGGAAAGGAGCAGAATATTAATTGTAGGAGTTACAGGTAACATGGGTTTCGAATTAGCTAAGGCCAGCCTCAATTCCTCTCATCCCACTTTCGGCCTTGTCAGAGAATCTGCATTCTCAGATCCGATCAAGTCCCAGAAACTCCAAACTTTGGACAACAGCGGCCTTATTGTTATCAAGGTTTCATTTCCTCACGGCTTTCTTGTATGTTGTTAAGATGTTGCTTGATTCGATGTTCGTGTAGTTTAATTTCAGGGTTCTTTGCAAGACGAAGATAGAGTCATGGAAGCTGTCAAGCAAGTGGATGTGGTGATTTGTGCTGTTTCCTCAAATCAAGCCCTCGATCAAAAGCCTCTTATTCATGCTATCAAAAGGGCTGGCTGCATCAAGGTCATTTTGTTTCTTCATAACTTTTCTATGGTTTTATCTGCTTTAAAATGGATTCACGTGACTGTTGATATTTATGCTTTTCTTCTGATTCTATGCTTGGAGTACTCACATTGCAGTTTGCAAACAGGAGAACTTCAGGGAAAGCTTAGAAATGTTTTTTTTTTTCTTTTCTTTTATTGGAATTAAAAAAAAAAAAAAGAAACTTCAAAGTCCAGTAGTTTTTTAGTTTTGCAGTCAGCAAGAAGATGTTCCAGTTTTGTTTCATTTCCTACTCAATCAAATTGAGAAATATAAAACTACATCGCAGTGTTTCTAAGATCCAGCCCCAAATTAGGATTAAGGAACCTGTTACCTGTACATTCCTCTCAATTAAGGAAATTAATCATGGAAGTGTAAAGCTCAAGCTTAAATTTTCTTTTTTACTTTGTAAGCAACGTGGTTATGAAATGGATTAATATAAGTGAATGCATTAGAAATCATACATGTTAACAGAAAATCACCTCCAATTTTTCATCTCTTGTTGCATTGTGGTAACTTTTTTTGTCCTGTGAAAACTGATATAAAGTTTTGAATGCCTATGCTGATAAAACTTGCAGTTTTGACCTTTTTGCGAAATTATCTTCTGTGTTAGCCAAATAAAGTAATTATTCTCATGCAGGATCAGTATTTTCTTCAGTGCTATCATACCAATGAAATCTGAACTATTGCAGAGGTTCATTCCATCAGAGTTCGGTTCAGATCCTGACAAAACTCGAGTTTCAGACTTGGACTACAACTTCTATTCAAGGAAATCTGAGATTAGGCGCTTTGTGGAAGCTGAATCTATACCTTACACCTATATCTGTTGCAACTTCTTTTTCACCTACTTCCTTCCCTCACTTGTCCAACCAGGCCTAAAGTCTCCTCCAAGAGATAAAGTTACCATCTTTGGAGATGGAACTGCAAAAGGTTGCCTGATGCATTATTTGTCCCCTTGAATTCCTTCAGCACTAGTGTTTACCATCCTATGTGGCTCGCCTTCACTTTTCCAGTTTTGATTAATTTGATTCGGGCAATTTTAGGTGTGTTTGTGAAGCAGAGTGACGTGGCAAACTTTACAATTAGTACAGTGGATGATCCGCGGACACTGAACAAGACATTATACCTTCGGCCCTCAGGGAACACCTACTCCATGAATGAGCTGGTTGAGATTTGGGAAAGTAAAATCTGCAAGAAGCTTCAGAGGATTTTTATCTCAGAGGAAGACCTTCTTAAGAAAATTAAAGGTAGGGTTTGGGTATTTCTTTGAGCTCAAAACATCTATCCCATTGGTTTTGCCGGTGTGTTAACTTTCTCATTCTCTTTTCTTTTAGTCCTACCCTGCATTTTTCTCCCACGTTTAATCTTTCTTCTCTTTTGCACTGAAATAATGAAATGAAGCCAGTTCCAATCTTAATACATGTATCCATTTAGAAAGGGGCTACAAAAGTTCACTATAGATAAGATCATGCATATATTATCACCATATTACTAGCTTAATCATTGGTGGCAGTCAACCATTTCTTCAACACAGTTTCATTGCAACTTAAAAGAAAAATGTCTAGAGATACCTAGAATTAGTCCTTTAAGCTACTTTTCCCTTTTCTTGGTTTATCAGTAGCCCATAAATTTGTTATTATGTGGAAAGATAATTGAATATTAAGTTATGCAATCAATTATGTGGTGTCTGCCCAATTGCTTGTTTCTTTACTAGTGCTGACATCTTTCATTTTGCATTCAGAAACTCCATATCCAGACAATATGGAGATGGTTTTCCTATATTCTGTTTTTGTGAAAGGGGATCAGACTTACTTTGATATTGAGGCATCAGGTGGAGTTGAGGGCACCCAGCTTTATCCACAACTGAAGTACACCACAATAAGCGAGTTTTTGGATTCCCTGTTATGAACTTTGGTCATGCCATTCTCTGACTCCTAGATATTTATTATATTAAGCTAGAAGTGTTTTCAAATTGGCTACATACTTTTCTAGACAAATAAATTTTGGATTTTGAGTTTGATTACTGAAGTAATCAATTTTGTCCCATTCATGGTTGGTGGGTTTTCTAGTAATTTGAGGTGGCATGAGATGAGTTTTCATATGAGATTATAACAACTCAATGTCCTAATGTTAATGGATTCATTAAAGAAATGTTGAATTCTACACACGTCTTGGTTTTCTTGTAATTCAAATTTGTATCGAATTTTATTAAATGTTTTAACAAAAGAAGATAGAAGTAAGATTTTTTAAGTTAGTTAGAAGATTTGAATTTTGACTCATATTTAGAGTTAAAAGAAATTAATTCAGTTCGAATGAAAATTGAGGAGAAAAAAAAAACTAACATTTTTTAGTTGTACGTAATGTTATAATAAAGAATTTTAGCAATGTTCGGTGGACGAAGAGTGCCCTGTAGTGAACTTAAATAAACGTTTTGTAGTTGTCAACCACTCTCTCCCTCCCCAAAACGACCCACCCTGAGGCTGTGAACTTCTTCAATTTTCAAAGTTGATCGGAGAATTAAGAAATGGCGGAGAAGAGCAAGATTCTGATCATCGGAGGTACTGGGTATATTGGAAAATACATCGTCGAAGCGAGTGCCAAATTAGGTCACCCAACTTTTGCTCTGATCAGAGAGTCCGCCCTCTCTGATCCTTCCAAATCCCACATTATTCAGAGCTTCAGCAACCACGGCGTCATTTTGCTTTACGTCTGTACAACTTACATATTGCCTGGATTTCCTGTCCTTCGCTACGCTTTTTTCCTTTTAATTTTATTCCTCGGTTGATGATTAATCTGAATTTTTTTTTTTTTAACCTCAAAACAAAGACAGGGAGACATTCATGACCGACAAAGCTTAGTTAAAGCCATAGGGCAGGTAGACGTGGTAATCTCAGCTGTTGGTAGGGATTTATTGGCCGATCAAAGCCACATTATTGATGCTATCAAGGAAGCCGGTAACATTAAGGTATCGTAAGAGCTTTCTGATTTTGAACAGATTATTGAATATATTGTTTAGATTGAGGATGATGTTTTATGATGATTGATTTTCAATTCATAACTGTTCCCACCTCGCCATCCATGAATGATTGCGCTCAACGGATCATTTCCTCTCGGAATGAAAGAAAATTGACGAATTTGGTTCATTTCCAAAATGTTACCAATAAAATCTATTTAACACTAGGTTAACCAATAAGACCTTATTGGCGAAGGTTAATCTTATTCAAATTGGTCAATTTCTTGGAATGCATCTTGTTTCTTTTTACCACGTTGAACACAATTCAGCACAATATTTCCAGATCCGTTGAAATTGGTACAATTAATTTATTTCAACTTGTTTTTAAGAGATTCTTTCCATCTGAATTTGGGAATGATGTGGATCGGGTTCATGCTGTTGAGCCATCGAAAACAATGTATGACTACAAAGCTAAAATCCGCCGCATTGTTGAGGCCGAAGGAATACCCTATACATACGTTGTAAACAATTTTTTCGCTGATTATTTTCTAAAGAACCTGTCACAGCCAGGAGCAACGGCACCTCCAAGAGAAAAAGTTGTCATCTTGGGGGATGGAAATCCAAAAGGTACATAAATTCTTAAAACTTTCTCTTGCATTTCAAAAGCTGACCAAATTCCCTATTTTATTATTACTAGCTGCTATGCGGTAAAGTGATCTTGTTATATATATATATATATATGCAGTTGTTTTCAGCAAGGAAGAAGATGTTGGTACATATACTATAAAGGCAGTTGATGATCCAAGAACCTTGAATAAGACTCTGTACGTCATGCCACCTCAGAACATTATTTCGTTTAACGTTCTCGTAGCTTTGTGGGAGAAAAAAATTGACAATACACTTGAGAAAATCTATGTTCCTGAGGATCAAGTTCTACAAAATATCAAAGGTAATATAGTTTTACTTCTTCCTTTGTTGTGCCTCATAGTGTCAAGCTTCTTTGTTATTAACTTAAATTACCTGATTCTCTTGTTGCATGCAATGCAAGCTACCGTATTTTGTGTGATTTGAGGACAAATTCCACTTATAGTTAATGGTGTATCGTATCACTTTGTTCTTGCAGATGCGGATTTCCCACTGAATGTGATACTCTCGATTTGTTACACGGCATTTGTAAAGGGTGACCATACTAATTTTGAGATCGACTCATCCTTCGGAGTTGAGGCATCTGAACTTTATCCTGAAGTTGAATACACGACGGTGGACCAAGTGCTTAATCAATTCACTTGAAACTAAAATTTCTAAGTGCAAAACCAAGAACTCGTTCAGTCTCTCCGCAATCATGACTTAATAATTGATTATTATATATATATGATCTTGGTGGCTGTAACAGTTTTAGTTTGAGGTTCTCTTCTGTTCCTTCCCGGAACTGACACTGAACTTGTTCTCAAGATTTGTCTTACTACTCTTACTTGCTAAAAATATTAAAAAAAAAGGGTCATATTTTAGGTTTATCCATAACACAAATGTTCAAAAAGAAACATCGGAAACAAAATTGTAAACACGCCCCATTTTCAGCAAGGATTCAGACTCCTACCCGGTTGGTTTCGGTGGTATATCACTCAAGTATGATGAAATGGATCTATATAAAACTGAACGTGGTATATCACTATAGGAGCCCCCCACGTTACACATCAAGCAAAAGGACAAATCATTGCACAGATTGGAGTGCTGGATAATCTCAATGTGGAGAAGATTTCATCCAAACTCATGATCATAGAGTTCCGCAGAATGATAAATCCCAACAGTACGACGGCCTTAGTTTAACGCTGATCCTCCACCAATGAGGCATATTCCAGGTTTTATATTGACTTCCATTTACTTCTTGGCTTTATTCCCCTCAGTCTTACCGTTTGATCCCTTCCCTTTGCTTTTTCCTTTTTTCCCTTTGCTCTGCGGACCACCTTTACCTCGTGACCTTGCATCCTTCTTCATTCGCCTATCAACTAGAACTTTGCCTTTGCCAGGCCTAACTTGGACGCCCTTTTTAGCTACCACATATTCCTTCTCAGGTTTTTTAGGTGTTGCTTTCTTGTAGAGTTGTTCAATCATTTTCCTCTTTGAACGATCAGAAATTTCGGCTTGATCTGATATGGAGTTGGCCTTCTTGCGGACTTTTTCCAGCTTTTTATGGGCAGCACGTTTCTTTCGAGCTTTGGCCTCTGCAACTTTCTTTGCAGGTCGAGCGTCAATTTCCTTGAATTGAGCTCTCATTGCAGCTACCTCTTCTTTGGTGATAGGCTTCATCGGCTGGTTATGCCTCTTTTCATCATCCAAGAACCACTTGGGCAACCCTGCATCATCATGAAACATGTACTTGTTGTATGCATCATCAAGCATTTCTTCCCTCTTTTTTTTAGTCAGCATTTTTTTAGCATAAGCCAATATCTGTGCTTTTGTTTCAATGTCATCTTCATCTGATTCATCTGAAGATGACGAGTCACTTGAATCTGTGGATGGAGCTGGCACTACCTCAAAGTCTTCCTTTGCATTAGATTGGGCTTTTGGCAGAGTCTTCAGGATGTTCTCTTTGGAACCCGAGACCTGCTCCTTTGGTGCATCTTTTATCATTTTCTTTAGATGATCCATAGGACCGTCCACCTGCATATCATCTTCACTATCAAATGCTCCTAGGTGTTCCTCCTCATCAGGTTCAGCAAATACATCTTGACTAAACCATTTTGCAGCAATTTCCTCCTTAGTTGGCATATCCTCTAGAGGGACCACAAGAGGATTTGCAGCACAATCTGCTTGATCATTATCAGAGTCTTCGTCACCAGGAATGATCTCATCATCATTGCTTGCCTGCAGAAATAATAAATGAAACTCATCTATCCATCACAGAAAGTATACCCAAAAGGGTCCAAATAGAGTAAAGCAAGTTGAAAATAAAGAAGTTGCCAAAGAATCTATCTTCAAATACAAACTTCAGAACAAAAGGAGACCAAATCACTTTGGGTGCGGTTTTCAATAATCCTTTAGAGAACATGGAAAAGAAGATAAAAATTGATCTTCAAAATGAAGAAAAATATTTATAGAATAAAATGAACATGAAGATAGAGATGGAAGAACTCATTGGGTAAGTGAGCAAATAGGAGATATAGATGTTTGTAAAGCAGTATCAGCTGAAAGCAATTTAGAAACAACTAAAAGTAATGCTTTCATTGAAAACAATATAACATTTTATCATGATGAACAAAAAATCACAAGTTGCACTACATACATCTACAAACATAATAATGAAGACTGGTAAGATACTTGCAAAAAAAAAAAGAACAAGAGAAAAAGAGTTGAAATGAAGACCATACATCCAGAAGTTGATTTTCCCTGTCCTGTTTAGCCCGCTTTCTCTGTTTAGTACTTCCTTCCTTTCTTGCTACATAGTGTTCATAAGCTTCATCAAGCAACTCTTCCATTTGCTCATCATAACTGGAGAAAACAAACACATTCATTATGCAGTGCAGAAAAAAGAGGTTAGGGGCTTAAGTGCTCAATAAGCTCAAATAAACAGATTTACCGATTCCTTTCTTCTTCAGAGTCAATATCGCTGGACGAGTAATCTTGGGCTCCTTCATGGGCTCTTTCATCTTCACTACTTCCTCCATCACCAGCTTCATCATTGTATTCATTGTTATCAACAGCAACCAAATCCTTCTTACCCTGAATGTCAAAATACAATTTTTTTCACTAAACCAAAAAAAAAAAAAAA
>LVCA01017970.1:58265-80533 GCA_004801955.1 Calotropis procera
TGAATGAACTGTATCCCCTACTCTCATACGATAAATATAAAGGTGTATTTTCTCTTCTTTGATGTAAAACAAGTACAACGGTTAAAAACCAAAAGTAAAAGATTGAAAAATAATAAGTAAACAAAAAATTGAAGACTAAATTCAATGATTTTTCTTTTCTTACTTAATTCAGAAACTTTTTCTTTAATGATAATTTTAATTGAAGACATTCTTTTTTCAGTAACTTTTCAAAATTATTAATAATATTTTTACATTTAACTATAGCGTCTTTAATTTAAATATTTAAAATTCAGGGAAAAAAATAATAAAATAAAAAAGTTACCGTTTAAAATTTGCAACAGATTCTGCCTTGTTAGGCGGGAAGTCAGGATTAAAAGACGTGAGCAGATGACTTCATATTTCCTAGACTTTCGATAACTAGCCTGCACAGATAATGTTAAAATTGGAACTGTACAGGCATAAGTATTATGAATTGCCTTACAAACTAAACAAATTAATTGCAACCGTTGAAAAGGAAGTCACTAAAACAAGAAAACAAATAAATAAATAAATAAATTCTGACAAATAGTGTACATCACCTAAATGGTTTTTATTCCAAATAACCCCTACCTATTTGTTGCCTGCGATGTATGAAGTACTGGATCTTGTAGCCCAAGAAAATCTGTAATCTTTAAATTCCAATCTAAACCCAGAATAGGGAGTCTGGTATAATTGGATAGTTCTTAACGTTTCATGCTTTTCAGACCGATCCTAAACTTGCACAATTAGCTGTTTGAGTTTTCGAGCGAAGTGAATGTGAAGTTGCCAGAATATATAGCTTCTTTATCTGCCCATCCAAAATCATCAGTCCAGATCAATAATAAGTTTACTTTCATTTAGATGGACCACATGTGAAATCAAGACACTTAAAGTGCGTGCCATTATATTTTGAGAAAAGTGATACTCATGGTTAATAAGGAACTGAACGGAGGAATACCTGTGAGTGACAGACAGACAGCTTCTCTATGAACATACCTCGATAAAGCCTACATGTCAAGAAAGAATTGGTAAGGGAATCTGCAGGCCATAACAAATTCAGCCAAGACGTAATCAATCAAGCGACAGTCAAAACATAATTCATTTTAAGCCTCCAACTGCGAGAACCAGTGTTTATAGTAACTAGTGCTTAAAATTGACAGCAATCTTTTACCTGCACTGGGCGCATGGCTGCACCATTTGGTACCGGAGATACACCATCATCAGAGAAGACGTTCCTACCAAAAAAGAGTATTTCTAATTAAACAGGATTAAGCTGACATTTCTGGAGACAAATCAGAAAAAGGGCTTCAAATATCCCAATATATATTACTATTAAGTCAACATCAAAATTGACTTGTACCTAAATTTATCAACAAAATAATGTAGCTTATTACAGGACAGCTAGTTGAGGCAATATGATGTATTGCAAGATAGAGAATACACCTAATCACTTGGATCAGGAGTATAAGAACATCAACATTAAAAGGACAAGCAAGATTGCAAAGGATTAAGAGGCCTATCCAAGTTAGGGATCTACTCAACCAGAAGCAGAATATACTTTTCACTCAAGCTAAAACCAATGGAGTGGTAATGCCATACTTCCATATCACATTTTGCAATTCATCCTGCTTTGCTTCAGGTAGCATGGCAGCATCATAAGCAACAATATTTCCATAAAATATCTTTTCCAAGTCCTTCATCCATCTTGTCAGCAGTAAGTTGACCTATAGAGACAGGAAATAGAGAATGAAAAAATTCAGGTTCAACCATGAAAGAATTAGGCTCAAAACCATTCCAGAGACTACACTACATCGCAAACCACCCTTAAATAAAAATGACCATGGCATAACAAGACTTTTTCCTCTCCCAAAATAATAAGAAGTCAAAATTTATTATGGTGTGGTAAGTTAATATTGAGTAACCAAAAAGTCCTTTAAACCCTACTGAAGAAATATCTAATACAACAAGTTGAACAAAACTAAGACCAGAGACCTTTTCCAACTTGCCCAAGTAGCCTCAGAAATATAATTCATGGCTTATTCAGTATCTTGGATGCAGATCCTAGGTATGACAATATGGGAAGGTTCAAATTTTCTTCTTTCATCCCGTCATTCCAGAAATTAAATCAACCATCCAATTGTCTTTTCTGGCATTTTACACTTAGTTTTTGGCAGTTGCACCCACTGAGGGCAGAATCAAATAAGTCACATGTATTAATTCCTAGATATTAGATATTCTTCTACAACTTCCAAGAATAGAAGCATAACAAGGAAAATGATCATTCTATATCTCAAAAGTTAAGACTGGCTGCAATTTCTCCCATTAACAAAGAGCTTCAACAACCAAAATATAACACATTCCCAGCAATCTTGCCATCTAAAAATTCCTCACAACCAAGAACAATTTTCAACAAATTACCAAAAAAAAAAAAAAAGAGAAACAAAAAATACAGCTTGAGTTTCAGATATTAAAAGATCTAAGGCATAAATCACTAACCCCTGCCCTCGAAACTCTCAATTCCAAATCATGGTTGTAAATCTCATACAAGTACTGTCCCAACTCTACACCTTCCTTTCCCTCCTCTTTCAAGCGACGCAAGCACAGCCACATATGGAGTACGAGCAAGGAGAATGTTGTTTTAAAGGTCTTCTCCAAGCTAAATACTGCATAACAGCAACAGAAGCACAGTCAATGTGAAACTACTACACGAATACATTATGCTATCATCATCTGAGAAGGTCCAAAGAAACTCCCAGAATTGAAGTTCCCTTAACAACATTAATTTCAGAGGCAAAACATCTTGATTGCAGATATTGAGAAGCAGAATAAAGGACTAACCATTATAGATGGGAGGTTTGTCCACTTGATCAATAACACGTCGATAGATAACATTTGCCCCGCGAATGGACTTGCTCTGTTTACTATAAAAGAGCATGAGTTTCAAAATAAACCTCTTGATCCCATCATATTTCGGTTCATCAATTCTTAATAGTGAATCAGGTGGCAGAGCCAATGAACAAGGTTTAGACCAGAACATCTTGTTCAAATTAACCTGCTGAATTTGATGCAACTGATAAGAACTAAATTTACTCCAGCAACCACGTCTCAGTTTCTAGACATCTCAGAATACTGGAAAAGACAGGTAACGAGAACCTTGAGGATTGGCTAACTTCATTCCATTTCCCATCGGAAATAGTGAAAGTAAGACCAAAATCAATTCCCAATTCTTAACGATTTTCATACATTGATGTATCCATCTTTCCAACTAATACAGAGAATCAGGATCGATGATAGACATGAAACTAGAACCTAGAATTCATTTCCAGACAACTATGCTAAGGCAACTAACTGATCCTCTGATTACTATTCAATTTATCATCTCTTTATAAAAATAATAATAAATTTACAGAAATGACCAAATATAAAGCGCTTTCTTTATGATAAAATTATTAAAAAGAAAGCAAACGTTTAGGATGCAACTCATGTTACCATTTGCTTACCTCTGTTCCACTGAAGCTACTTTTCTCTGAAGGATTAGCCACAGCAGGCTGTGCTGCAGCTGCAACCCTCGAGTAATTAAGACACGAATAAGCAGAAAATTGGTTAGGAAGCAAATTGTTCCTCCGCGATATAGCCCTAGTATATTCGGTAGTAGCTCTGCACCATCTTGACATCATCTCCGGTAAAAACCTTCCAGTTATCACAGACAACATTTTAATACCGAATTAAAGTGTAAATTTCCAAGCAGAATTAATATAAACCAGAAGTTTGAACATGTGCTCTTGAAAAAGATCATACTTTGTACATACGTATAATATATACTAAAGCTAGGTAGAAAGTTTAAGGAGAATCAGTGAACCTGAAATCAGAGGAAGTTGTAGTGATCGGAGATGCAGAAAATGTGGATGCAGAGTTTTGAAATGTGATAGATATTTCTGAATATTTTTATTCCCAAATTCTTCTAAAACCCTAGCTTAAGAACCTCTGAAGAAAAATATTTGCGTATTTCCTTAAATCAAAATTTTTAGTCGAATCAACGGTTGAGAGACGCCTTAAAAAAAATAACGGGACATAACGAATTGAATCTGACGGCTCTGGATTTCTAATGTGCATATCGTAAAGTTCTCTTTTGAGAACATTAGTTCGAATACACCTAACTCACTTCAAATTATAAGTGACAGTCCACTTACGAAAGTTACGAATATGTCTTAAGTTACCCCAACAGGAAAACTATTTGAAACAAAATAAAGATGAAGGTCCGATAACTTTAATAAGTAATCAAACTTAATTTTGAGAACAAGCATCCATTATTCTCATACAAAATAATTTCACTCGTAATATTTCTCGTCAGTGATTTACCCTAAACAAAAATGTATCCCTGGCTAACGTAAGAAGATTATCTCATCAAGCAGCCGCTGCTGCACCAGCAAAACTGCATATATGTACAAAAACATACAATGAATCGGGACACCCCCGGCTAATTTCCCTGCATTTTTCTTTATCTTCCTTTTTTCCTTTTCGTGGCTCGAGATGGAAAGGAGGCCAAAAGGTTAGCTCTAGATTCAACAACCGCAGTTGGTGCACATCATCAAAGATAATCTTCTAAACTTTCATCTGTTAAAGTTTCTATATCTTTAAGAACTTCTTGGGCAAGTGTCTTGACTGGTAGCTCGACATCCTCCAGCAATTCCCCAAGGACAGGAATGGTATTTGGCAACACTACCCCATATTCCTCTTTCAGCTTCTCCACAAGAAGTTTAACTGTTCTGAGCCCCAATATACGTGCACGCACTCCTCCATTGCGAGCATGCTCCAATACCTGCATCAAGTTAAAAGTGTCAGAGGAGGCAAAGCATGAGAAAATTGAAGGCTAGTTACAGTTACAATTTGTCTCAAAAGAAGAAATTGCAATGTACATGATGATACCAAGATTTCTATTTGATCCAGCAATCATTACACAGTTTTCTTAGTTTTATTAATAAATATGCTGATGCTCTCCCAGAATGCTCACATTTAGTCAGCTTCTTGCAAAAAGTTTCAAGGACTCTCTAGTCCCTAGATGTGCCTAACCAGTTCCTGACCATTTTTATTTTTACTTCAATTGCATTTGCAAAGGAAACATAAACCAAGCAAATACCTAACATTTTGGGGAGGCACACCCCTCCACAGAATTTGATTTCAAGAGATGATGAAATGCAATTGCAAGTCCACAGAAAAACCAATTGATTTAAAGTGAATAATTTGGGTCCGATCATTGGCTGATTTAATTGGATTTTTTCATTTACCTCATTGTTCACATGCTCCCAGGGAAGGTCAGATCTTCCAGTTACAGCCATTTGACCAATACAGGCAATCAACAAATCATCAACTTCCTTAACAGACGGTATATCTGGATGTAGATCTAGAAAAGATGGTGGATCCATGACCAGCTGCGAGACAACTGCTTTCACAAGAGCCTAGCAGAAGAACATATATATTCATCAGCATGAATTGAGAAGACTGGAGTGAGCTCCTTAAAAAATAAAAAAAATAAAAAATAAAAAATAAAAAAAAGAGAAAACTATAGTATCAAGGCCATAGATGCCGAAAAGCTGATTGCACGATCCCATCTTTTCTTTTTTCCTTTTTTTTCCCTCTTTATGGAAAAAAGGACTGAAGTTCAGATGATAATTGCATATCAGAACAAGAAGGAAAAACATAAAAATAACAAATGCGGCTACAATTTTCAGACAACATGCACCTTATCTAACGGGCAAATTAACATGCATTTCTATCACATCAGTAGTGAGTTTAATCAAACCAAACGCAACATAAGAGGAAAATTAGTCAGTCCAAATGAGAAATAAGTATAAGGTCTCTAACTTAATAATGATACACCCAAAATATGTAAAGACTCACTAATCGCCGGAAAGCCAGAATGTTTTCATACAAACTTCAGGAGAGAAAAACTCTCATTTTTCATTTTGCTCGCCTCCCCTAAAAATTATTCACTATTGGTTGTTTCATCCACATGTACATATAGCTCCTATTTTTTCATAGTAAAACACAATCAGCATCAATGATTTCAGGGGAGAAACAAGAACAAAAAATGAAAAAGATACAATTACATGCCTTAAACCCACATCTGGATTTATGATTTCCTATAGTATTTTATCTTTCTTATTTCACTTTGCAAAAGCTAAAGCTAAAGATTGCTCTGAAGACTAGCCTGTCAAACTCTCAAATCCTAATTAACTGTAGAACTATGCAAGTTCCAGTATTAAAAGGTTCCACCCTCATAAATTTGTTCGGACAAAAATATACTTGCCTGAAAGATTTCGGGTTTAGGGAACTCCAAGTTGCCACTACCATAAAGGAAACAATTGTATAGATAGGATAAAATTAAGGCCCGTAGATGCCAAGCTTCAAGATTAAGTTTTCTTCTCACAGGACTTCCCTCAGAGTTTCCAGCCTGGAGCTTCACCTTTTTCTTCTTTTGAGTTGAACCAACTGGTGTATCTTCGTGATCAGTAAGGTGAACCACACATCCATCACGTAAGTGCTTGAAATATGGAACAAATAAGGATCTGAAAAGAAAAAAGGTATAGACCTTCAGAAATCAAAGCTAAGAAAGAAGCACAAAATTCTCAAGTACTGGCTTCTAAGTAACAAACATGAATCTCTGAAAAATATTTTCTAATTTTCCTTTATATGGGTTGCTCCTCAAGAGGGGAATCTGTCATTCTAAACCCTATAATTTCACATCTGAAAATATTGTCATATCATACAAAATCAATGAAATTAATAACATTTGCAATAGCTTTAAACATTTGCACTAGGGAGACATGGGTGTATTGGGAGAAATCTCCGAGGAACATGCAATGATTCTTTTTAGATTATTTTCTGAGAGAGGCTAAGATTCTTTTTCACAACAAGCAATCATTCCTTTTTCCAGTAGCCGGTATTTACTGATAGGTTGGACATTTTTACCACACATCAAATACAAAAATAACATACATGTAAGTTAATTGCTTAGGAGAAGTGAACTCTAATGAACATACACTTTGGTGCATCTAAGTACCTATATGTAAGAAAATGGATATGAAATGAGCAAAGACCCAATTCAACTGGTTCTACAAATCTACCAATCCATATTTATAGGTCTGAAAATGGATATGTAAAGAGGAAAGATCACATTCAACTGGTTCTGCATGTATGAGAGACATGTATAGACTTCTGTACAAGGAGGAAGCTAGTATGTTGGCCAAAGAAAAAATTTATCATAAGTAGAAGGTTCCTTCAGTACAGACATCTTTTTAGTAGATCACCGAATACCCATCCTAATATATCAGATAATTAATTTACAATTTTTTTAGGGTGACCCCCTTAACTTTTTCTTGGTTTAAGTAAAACATTTTTTTAGTTTACTTAGGTTTAGCCAGGATAAAGTCTAGAACCCATGACCTGAGAACATAATGACTAAAAGGGACAAAAGCCTTGAAAAAGAAAAATAACATTAAGAAAGAAAACCAGCTTCTCCGACATGCCAATCTAATTAAAAAAAATTTCATGCCTAATTACGATAGCACCCCACTGGCAAGAAAAAGGTACAATGGCATATCTAATTGCTGTTATGTAGAGCATACAGAAAGTTGACAGATCAAAGAATTAAAAGATAGCAAGTCCCAGAGCCCAAGTATAAAGATGCTCCATAAGACCTAGGTGAGGAACTTATAATATCACTAGTAATTTCTTGGAAATAATCCCATACCGTCCATGTAATTAAGAACTACTTGCTTGGAATGAAGAAGATGGACTGTTACCAAGAAGGCACTAGAAATACTCAATAAAGTGAAATTAAGTTAAGAGAGAAAAACATACCGGAGGGCCTCGGCAAGTTTATTTACTAAACCATAGAAGGAAATAGCACGACCAGTAGTTTTACTTCCATAAGGTTCATTTTCCTCAACTTGTGATTTTGACCATTCAATACTCTTAAAAAGTAGAGGCTTGAACATTGTTTCTGTAAGTTTTGAAGTCAAAATGACTACAGAATCAATTACTTTCTCCTCCACAACATATGTATGTTTAACTGAAGCAGGACTCTGAGAACGAAGATCAAGAGCCAGCATGCAGAGATCAAAAATCTGTACATGATAAGCTGCAACAGTAGATTTATCCATTGAACCCACAATGCTTCCTAGCATTTCAAATGTAATGGATAGACTTGACTCTCCAGAACTAACAGCCTCTGAGTACATTCTCAAGAGTGGAGGAAGCAAAAGCCGAACCTGATATAGAAATGAAGTACAAGACAGGAAATATCACAACGAATCACACAAAAGTAATTGAAACAAACATCGAAACTTTATTAGAGAACTTGCCGGAATTTTGTCAGTGATAAGCTTCCGAACAACATCAACTTTTGCCTTCAATTTGATTTCCGGTGCTAAAGCATAATAAGGATGCAACACAACAAGTTTTAAAATATCACTCAAATATGGATTCAAGAATCCACCAAGTTTGTCAACAACTGCCTCTAAGCTCACTAGAACAGATGTGGGGATGGAATCCTTCAGTTTCATAGATGCAGATGAAGTATCTCTATCAAGCTTTATAGTTTCTTCTATTACAGGTAGAGAAGTATTCTGGATTATACTGAGCATGCCTTTCATTATACCAGGGAGCTCGGACAAAGCCCTTGGCCCAAGTACATCAACAAGAGCACCAGTTGCATGAAGAGAAGCAGAAGAAACAGCAGTATTCTTTGAACATATATTTCTACTAACAGAGCTAAGGCACTTGCTGAAATTTGAATCATCTGAAGGGAAAGAGCTGGCCAGTATTTGCAATGTTGATATAGCTGCAAGTTTCAACTGAACACCAGCTGGGTCATCACTGGAATCGTCAACTAACTTCAATATCTCTAGGCACATTTTGCCAAAGCTTTTCTGAGTTGTTCTATCAAAATGAAGCCATGAGTTTCTCAAGCTTTTACTTGATCCCTTTCTTTCCTGGTGCTTACTAATGGTACTCGTCTGTTTCACTGTTTCACACAACAATCCAAGAGCCTGCTTGCGCATTTATTAAACCAATATTTCAAAACCAGATTTGAAGCATTCAGAAACAAAACTATATAATAAGAAGAAAAATATTGATCAAACATCAAATGGCACAAAAAGAATATCAGCACTGACATTGATCACCACCATTCACAACCATTATGGATTTTTCTGGGGAGACAGCTACATGCAATATCAGATTGTAGTGGCTAGAACTACTACCCAGGAAGGGAGGCCTGAGTAAGGGCAATTCAGACTTTGCGGCATTTCAACCCCAAGTAGTGGTAGCAACAAAAAGTTGGCTAGTAAAATTAGGCCTATCTATTTCAACAAAGCATACATGATATATGGGACTAATGCAACTTGGCAGGCATGGAGACTTTTGGACAGTATCACACCCAGTTCTCCCTCCAAGTCAGGAATTGGTGTTCTGATTAGCTATCTGCTTGAAGGCTGTCTGCTCCAAGCAGATTTTACATATCAAACATAGAGATACACAGGACATAATTACTTGAACAGGCTTATGTTTGTGCATGTTTTTGCTGATGAATATATATATAAATATATATCCAATCCAGAAAAATCAGATTAATAGGTGGAAACCTAAACCTCCTACACAGACAACAGGCTGAGATACAATTTGATGTAGACACCTAAACACATCAATGAAACTCATGGAAAACGTCTCTAAATAATAAAAGTCAAGAATTTAGAAAATTTAAAAATGACCAATCACAAAAGGAAAAAGAGCATTCCTTGATTATTCAATACATTCAATTACTAATGATCCTCTATCCAATCATTCAATGCCAATTCAACTTTTCACAACCAACACTTATAAAAAAATAGTCCGAAAAAGTAAAAGTTCCCCACACCTTCTTTCTTGCATTTTTATCTGCATGTGTCAACAATTGGATAATGACTTCAAAGTAAGTTGAAGGAGAAAGGCCCCTAGCAATAGTTTTCAGAACAATATGCATATTTTCCTTCAATTTCTTCCTGACAGCAGAAGAGATGGCTATATCCTTTCTATTGGAGTCAATCAATTGTAGAAGACAAATAACTTGCTCCATCAGGGCCCCAGCTGTTCCCTGCAAATGCATCCGTACATGTAGACATTATTAAAGCAATTAAATCTCATTTAACATATCAGAATTGAGGAAACAAAAGAATGTGACATCAAACTGCAATAACAACAGCAACAAGAACCTCTAGCCCATGGACGGCACTTAGCATTAATAGAGGAAAACTCACCTAGTATCCATGAGGCTGAATTTGCACGAATAGACATGTAATACAAACAAGGCAACAGGACCTCCAGTCCATTAAAATCAACAAATTAAATAAAAAAGAAGGAAAAATCTAAAACTTTCTCTACCCGTAATAAAAAAGTCATGGTCCTTGTTATGATTTTCTAAAAAATAATTCAAGGATTTAAAATGTAAAAGAAAATCCGAAGTGTTGATCTTAGAATATTTTATAAGGGCCAAAAGATTCAGAAGCAAAAGAAGCTGAAGTTGAAAAGTACAAATATAACAGCTGACCATATGTGTCAATAACAACAATACTAATGGTCAACTTTTTCGGCACCATTGATTCACTAATAATGCTATAATCAGTTCAAGTCCATTCCCGATTCACATGGAAGGAGATATGTTTCTGATAACACGACCATGGAAATATAAATTCCACAAGGACAGTCCTCTGCTCAAACATCAAGCCACTCCCCAACCACATCCCCAGCATTTACTTCATTAGAAAAGGAAGGAAAGAAAACAAACCTGAATCATGAATAAATCTTCTCCAGTATCGATCTTAAAAGCAATCTCAGGGTCCAGCAGTTTCTCCAATACAAATTGCATTGAAACTATTAGTTGCATAAAAAGCTCCCTATTCCAAGTGCTTCCTCCAATTTTCTGAAGCAGCAATACCATTGAAGGAAGCCATATTGCACATGAATATTGCTCAGATAATTGTTTTGCAAATAGATACTCCCATTCACCATTGACCAAAGAAGTTAAAAGATTTAAAGAAGGGTCTTTCTCGACCGTGGAAAATAGATTGTTCCTTAAAACTAATGATCGGAACAAAAGGAAGATCATCAAACTAAAGCTGCCACTTTCTCCAAGGTTCCTGCAAGAGAAACTTGTCAGTGCTGCCAAACCCAGGAGTAGAATTTGATAGGAGATGGATTCATGGGGGTTAGAATGTATTAGAAATTATTTTAATTGCATAGAAGGATTTAAAGGTTTTCAGATGGTAACACTTCGCATCCATATAGCAAGAATAATTTGTTAGTCATACCTCAAAAGATGTACCACAATTGACAGCCTCTGACTTTGAGCAACTTGAGGTAGAATATCCACAAAGATCTGAAAAGGAAAATTAGTATGCAATGATCTCTATGGAAAAAACTCCACGGCCAAATGAAAAAGCACAAAACATACTATTGCATTACCTGAACCAATTTCTCCATGTCACCTGTTCTTGACAACCAAAATGGAACAACAGCTGATACAAGGTCTTCAAACACACGACGTGAGTGTCCATCCCACTATCAAAGGATAAATAGCCAATCTCAGTACAAAAGGGAATGGGAAAAAAGAACAAATTCATAAAGCAAGAAATTTACAGTTTTAGAAGAAAGACAGGCATATGACGTTCTATATATAGATGCAAAAGATAAGACATGTAACGCTGCACGGAAGAAGAATTGAGATATTGATGAGTTAGAATAAATAAATATTAAAGCATTACAATCAATCCAGGCAGTAAGATTGATAATCAGCTCCACAAAGCACTGAAAACCTGATCTATAAGAACTAAGACATACAAATATATCACCATATATAGGACAATGAACTGCAACTAAACTAAAGGCGGTAAGGAGTGCAGCTATTAAGAGGAATAAATTAGCATTCAAAATAGGTATTACGGTTTTATAAAAAAGAATGAACTGAAATCCTTAGCCACCATGCATGGTAACAATGACAGGAGGAGTTGCAAAGATGAGATGGGCATTAGATATGAATCCCCAAGAAAAAAGGATCAAATTCTTACAAAACATCTCCTTTCATAATTAAGAAAAAGCCCTTTTCCCAAGTAGATAAAAAAAATTGATACCAAAAATAATCCTTCAACATAGATACACTCGCTGCATCATAAATAGAACAAAAATTAATAATGAAAGTTTAAAACTTCAAAAGTCCTGATATGCATTAAGCATGATAGCAAACATTAACCCATCACTGCATCCATTTCAAAACAGAGGAAGATAATTGCAGATAAGTATAGAGCCAAAACAGACCTGTGTAATTGCTGATTCCCCAGCAATAATTAGTATGTCTAAAATATGATCCAAAACTTTGTCTGGTATGACTTTTAATAAAGTACAAAACAATGAGAACACATGATTCCGGGTGACTGCATTATTTGAAGAGCGAGCACATTTAACAAGCAACTCCAAATCAAACTGATCGATAACGACACACTGCATCAAAGCAAGCACCTTATCAGGATATAACGAGCAGTGAAAAAGACTTCCTCAACCAAAAACATAAACAATTAAGAAACAAACCTCTTGTAGGGTATCATTTATAAGTGAAGAACAGATATCTTCTAGGACTAATAGCAGTTCCTGTAGGATATAACATCCAGTGCCTGAAGTAGTGTGGGAGACACCAGTTGCTGTCTGAATACAGTGCTTATCATTGTCCTTAGTGTCATTTACCTCCTCGCCATTCAGCAAAAACTTGCCAACAAGTTTAAACAAGGTAGCCAGAAGAGCAGATCTACATATAAAAATTGTATGATTGCAACTATCAATTAAAATACCTAGAGAAAGTTAAAACTATCAATGGAAAAATAAAGCACTCTCCACAGTAACAGACAAAATATTCACTAATCATAACCTCAATAACAACCTGTTCTTCATGTTCTTCTTTAGGAGCAGGACATCAAGAAGAGAGCTAACATAGGACAGTGTACTCTCCCTTTGCTGAAAGACATTCAAAACAGAACCTTGAGGCCTTGTTCTCTTTGTCTTCTTCTTCACATGGGTAGCACTACTTTGGGAATTGATATGATCCAAAACAGAATCAAGCACCTTGGTAACAACTGAACAGCTTACCTACAAAAACAGATGACCTTGATAAGATATTTATGTGAAATAAGTATAGACAAATGGAAAGATAAAGGAATGAGCAATTCCAAACAGCGTAAGATCCAAAGCACTAAAATGTATTAGCAAAGATTCACTAACTCAAAAGCTTATCATGGATAACCTCTAGCACTCAATCATAGGTTGCAGGCCCTGTCCAATTTTCTTCTTTTTTTTTAGCATTTTAAGATAGGACATTGAAATGCAACTGCATATAGCATATTTCAGTTCTAGTTTATGACATTTAGAATACAATAACTGTTGCTTTCTCAAAAGAATTTCTGCAAAAGCCAAACTAAGTAGAGTGCTTTTCCAAATCCTACTGCCTACTTTCAAAAGATGTTGATGTCAGAATATGTAAACGTTTTTCTTTACAAAAGTGTTTCTAAAATTAAAAGCATGTATGATATCATATCCTGGATAAATAAGAATTTTATGAAATATGAACTTAAAATATCAAGAATCTGACAGATAAAGCAAGGGCAACAACCAAATAAATAAATAGAAAAATGTAAAATTCAGAAGAGAGAAACAAAAGGTCTACAAGGAGGAAGACAAACATCTATCTGCAGCAAGGCCTCTCTAGCAGCATTCTGTACAAGGGAATTCCCAATCCGACACAAAATCACAAGATGGTGAAAGATAAATTCCTGCCAAACACAAAAATAATAAAATTCAGGCTAGAATAACAATGAGAAATTGAAGCTTAATATGGGAATGCAAATTTATTGAAACATATTGACCTGGAGACAAGAAATCAGGGGACAGGTATACATAAGTTATCTTTCAAGTCGTTTATCCACACTTTTATTGAAAAGGCATGGAAAATGGGGATAAAAAACCAACTTCAAGAATTCCAGACATTTCTATAGAGCCAAGAGAACAATTACTAAGAAACTGAAGATCATATTAATTAAGGTCATCCTGTATGACAATTTGAGTCAGCCAGGAAACAAGGTCAGACACTGTAGATGCAGCTTTAGGTTCCAGATTCATTATAATGTCTCACAAGAGGTATCATAAAAAGGCCAGAGAGAGGAGAAGAGGATAACTGATACTTCTGAACAAGGATGAACAGTACAACAAAGTAAAGATTATGGGTAACAATTTAACAAATGCCACTCAAAGAGCAAATCCTCCACTTCTTTTCATTCATTGCCAGCCAAATGCCCCAATGAAAACAATAACATTAAACCCAGTCATCCAGAAAGTAGACTAACTTCAGTGATATCAAACAGTAAATGTACAAAACCTGAGTTTCGGTCTTCAAACCACCAAACAAAGAAGTGCTAAGATTCCCCAGAAGAGTTAAACAAGGCTTCAAAATGATTGGGTCTTCAGAGGACATTTCATTTAACTGAACCCACAAACATAAATCCAGAAAAGTTACTTTCAACAAATATCAGTAAGACAAATGACAATACTTTTCAAGGTTCCTGTACATACCGCCAGAGTCTTCAGGATAAGGTCATCACCGTTATTTCCTTCAAAAGTAGTGGTAGCGATCATACAACTCTAGGAAAAAATCAAGAAAATTCTTATCAAAATTGTACAAAACCTAAAACAGAAAATAGGGGGGAAAAAATAGACCATGAAATTTTACCTCCAGGAGAAGGCATAGAATGTTAAGGTCAATTGTTGATAGTTTTTGGCTCGATTTGCCACACATCATAAGATGGTGTCTTCTTAGAAAATTGTGAAGTAACAATTTTATTGCATCAATTTCCATAATTTTACTTCCCAATCCTTTAAGCAAAGAAAGCATCTTCAGCTGCCATGCGATAAAGTGTTCGTCATTTTTTTTTTCCCTATCGAATGTAAATAAATAAAAAACTTCTGGTAAAACTTAAAACTTAAATAATGCTTCACCATCCCAAAAGGTGAAAGCGAAGGTGAGACTAGCAAGAAATTCAGGATCTCCTCTTTTGTCAACTGGTCAAATCTGTAAACAACAATAAAATTCAAGATATAATATGACATCCACAAGCACAAAAGAAATTTAGCATTCAATGTGAGTTGAGCTATACTCAATCCATCCTTATCAAAAAGGGGTAATAAGAAGAAGAGTTAAGTACAACCCTACACAGATTAACAATAAAAACAAGGTCCAAAGACTAACCTTGTTCTGATTGTCTCTTGCATTAAAAGGTTATCAGATGTGGAGCTGAGCAATGACTTAAAAAATGATTGAAGGAAAGTACTATCCGACAATATTAGCCTCTTTCGCTGAACTAGCAAGCCCAAGAGCTCTCCAAGAAAATGAATGCAGAATCCACCTTTTCCTGCCACTAATTTTCATTAGAGAGTTCCTCATCTGTTGATAAGAGTGAGAATTAGATGGTATAGTAGGAAGAAAAAAAAGAGAATACCATTTTTATTCGAGAGATTTCGGCAAGACCAAATTGCAAACATTCCTTCAATGCAGCTCATGGCTGCAGTCCGAACATCCTGCGGAACAAAGAGTATTTATAAGTTATGCCAGAAAACAGATGTTAGCAATACATTATTAAACAGATAATTTCTAATTGAGGACAAGCAGAGTCCAAAAACATCAGATATGAAATCTGTCAGCTGCTGTACTCCACAAAGGATGATCTGACACTTTTTACATGAATCCTAAATTGAATGGAGTGAAATGATTGCAAATATAGGACCCTCTATAATTCATATCTTGAAGGTGCAGAAATGATACTCAAGTTACCAACCTGGTCATCACTAGCAAGCAGTACAAGGACTGAAGGAAATTCATTAAGTAATTGAAGCTCTGAATGAGAAAAAGGATGTGAAACATAATGGGGGCTCTCAGCCAGGTTTCCCTCCATCTTGTCCTTTGACTGAGAGCAAAGATGTGAGAAAACACGAAGACTCTCAGCCTGAACACAGACAGAAACACCTGAGATGTCAAAAATCCAAAGTTAGAAAAGAGGAGAAAATAAAGGACTGATAGAGATAAGCATGTTTCAGACGTGGCATTGCCGTTGAGCAAACAGCACAAATCAATGTGGTGAAATATTACAAGAATAATAAGGAAAAATAGCTTTCAATTGCTGCGTGCATGTAAACTAACAGCTTCCAGAAGCAGGTTCAAATTTCAATGGCGTCTCACAGGTTCCTTGTCCGTAGTCCCACTTACCCCACCTGGACAATTCTTCTCCATAAACCCTTTCCAAACTAGAACCCACCCACCCCCTCCAAACTATAAAAAGGTCTAAGCTGAACAATGGCAAATATCAGCAACCATCCAATTTTCTGCTAGTATAAAAATTGGAAATACATCATTACAAGATAACTTACATACACAAGAAGAAGAGAAAAATAGAATAGTAGAAGGGGTGGGGGCGGGAAGAGGAAGTGGGAAACAACCAAAAAGAAAAGAAAAATATAATATATACAAACTCATTTATATTTCCTACCACTTCATGTTAAGGGGTTCAGAGAAATGTTTATAAAGTAGATCATGTACACTAAGAATATCATAGAGAATCGACACTCCTAGGAACCAACTTTTTTTCACTTGCTACTTCTTCAGGCTAACCATTCACAGTCCAATAAAAAATCTCAAGTCCTAAATTATGAGCATGCAAATAGTGCAAGATCAAGTAATTCCATTATTCGCATTGCAAAAAAACTTTATGATCTATTAGTCTGCTTCTACTTCAATATATAAATCTAAAAAATGCACAGGCAACCCTGCAGATAATATTTATCAGGTAAATTTTCTACACAATATATAATAAGCATTCTCTAAACTATCAAACTAAGCTTCTGAGATGATGAAATTATATGCAGATTACAGCTTGATAATTTTTAACAACAGCATGAGAAACTTGAAACAATAGAGTAATTGATAGCTGTTCACAACTTTTTTACTAATGGTATAAAAGAACTCTTATTTTGTATATGCATAAGGTTTCCATTCTCAACAGCTTTTTTCCCAAGATATGTTCTCAGATGAATTTACAATCTTCATGCTTAACATTCTTCATTTTATCTTATTATTACTTTGTGGTAATCAGAGGATGGTATAAAGAATCATGCCTGGGTCTCATTGCTATAATCACCTCATTGTTTCTGAAAAGAATCCAGTGATTTGAACAAAAAAAAACACAAAAAGACATAAATAACGACGTACATGGTATAAAGCACTTAAAGAAGGGGGTTTTTCTGTTCAATGGATCCACAGGCAAGCAAAAGTTTATATAAAACCATCACAATTATTAATGAGAAATTTTTACACAAATCATTTAACAGAGAAAAAAATAATTTTTTAAATAAATAGAATTTGAAAAGATGACTCCATACTATACCCAGTCATTAACAAGAAAACAAGATTAAAGAAACTAAACTACAACTTTCCAAGTGATGAAAAAATAACACAACCGCGTCGCAAGATTTTAAATTATAAATAATAATAATAATAATAATAATAATAATAAAAACCTTCTTCAGTGAACATTTTGGCGAGAAACTTAGGCGAGAATATTTTGCAGTTTAAGACAAGGAAATGAGTACGGCTCTCAGAAACATGTCCAAACTGAGAAGCAAAGAAGATAAATAGTTTCTCAGGCTTGGATAACCACAGCTCACTATCCTGCAAAAATAGTTGGTGGCTTTTTTCAGTAGATGCAATAACAAGATAAGGCACCCATAATTGAAAAGAGCACTACATACATTTTCAGGCACTGCCTTAACTAATGCCTCCAGCCATCTGCGGAATAAACAAATCAGGATCTCACTATTCAACTTGTCAGAGCTAGTGTCAGAGCTAGTTTTAAGATGTTCAAGAAATCTTTTACTATCCCAATCCAGCAGCATTTTTATGCAAGTCTGTGAAATGCATCAAATCACAAAGTATAATCTACATCAGAATTCTTCCAGTGCATAAACATCACAGCAAATAGTGAGTATTCCCATACCTTGTCAGGAAATAGAATATTCCCTGTTGACTCTAACAATACCCAGTGACTCCTTAGGATCCGAAAGAAATCATCAAATAATTCAAAAAATTGAGCACCATCTGGAAATAAGAAATGTGAGAAATATGGAAATAGTATCCAACTGGAATTCACCCCGCAATACCCCAACCGAAAAAAGAAAAAAAACAATTATAAAAGTGAGGTGGTGGAAAAATCTACTATGGGAATATTGAGCAAAAATCACTTCCAACACAAAAATCTCAACAAAACATCTCCCTACACACAGCCCTACTTCCGTAACCGATGATCACTCTACAAGATCCCATAAAATCCAAGGATATATCAATGCAATAGACACAATTTGCAAACCTTCAGAATTTTATTCACCTTTGAAAAGCCTCAAAGCAATTTTAAGTAATTGCACTAGAGGCAAAAAAAATAAAAAATAAAAAATAAAAAATAAAAATAATGAAGAAGAAGAAGAAGAAAAGAAAGAAAAATGCAACAAAAATGTTAAGTGGATTCTCCATAAGCTTCACCTAATATAGCATGTGGTGATTTAACTCAATTTAACAAGGATGATAGGTACAGGGAAGGTCATGTATAGCAAATTAGATACAAAAAGGAGATTTGGGTTTCATTAGCTAGCACAGAGTAGTTCCAAGGGGCAGATTCTATACCCACAATGTCCTACCAGTCAACTTTAAAGGAAGATTTAACAGCTAAATTTGTTCAGATATCCTCCCCCTCTCTTCTGACTGAACATGTTAATTTCTAAAGGTAAACGGGAGAATGTGATATGTTGAGCAAAATACACATCATAAGCAGGAATCAAAAACCATTAGATGTGAAGCCAACCAACTTCTTCACCTCCTACATATTTTTTCTAATCCACTAATCCTCTAGATTTAGAACCTAAGTGGAACCACTAAGCGAGTTTAGTCCTCTGATTACTTCGATAATACCAGTAACCCTCGAAAAACCAGGAAAGAGTAGATACAGTATATGTTTGTTTGATCTGTCCACCATTTCATTCTCCTCACTGGCAGCAAGAAGAGATAAGTATCTTATATGCTAAAACTTTATAAAACCCATTGAATAGAACGAGTTAATAACACTAAGAGCAATGAAAATTTAATGGCAAGAGGTATCACAAGTTGACAATAGTTCCCCCACCCAAAAAAAGAAAACCCACAAAAGGACAAGTATTAGAATACAGAAATAAATGCAGAATCACAGCATGGGAAGAAGGAAAACAAAATCAAACTGAAGTAGAAACTCTAACAAAGGAGAAGGAGAAGTATCACATTTACCTTCTATTGGCATCATAAATGACTCCAACAAAATTAAGAAAAATAATGTCCTAGACAGCTCAAATGTATCACAGCATTCCACAAGCCAATAAAATAACTCTTTAGGGTGCGCCAGGAAATGTTCTGCAAGTTTCTTGATATTTTCAGTGTTCACTGCAGTTATCTGCTTACATTGTTCTTCTGGCGATTCCTACATTTATATAACGGATCAAATTATTCACCTGAACTGTAGGAGAAACACACATAATCTTATCCAAAAACATAATTGGTTAAAACACAATTTTCCAGGAGAAATTCTTTGGAAAATTGAGTAATAGTAGGACCTGTCATATACTGTCCCATTTTGGAACATCACAGGATATTTGATATTTTCTATAAAATAAAAATTTGGGACCTCCAAACCTTACTACGTTCCGAACACATATTACCCTGAAGAAAGGTTAACACATGCCATACTTCCATACAATAGCATAATTTCAACTTCCAACTAGAAACTAAATCGGTACAAAAACTATCAAAAATATTAGAAATGCAAACCAAAAAGTAAAATTTGAAGTTTGAAAAATCATAACAGCATTTCCTGCCGCATCTAAACCAAAATAATGTCACATTCTTGATTCTGTACTGTTGATTTGTAGAACCCTCAATTACATAACTATCGAAAACCTCAAGTTCATCGAACAATTTTTATGCACATTCTTGGAGGAAGAATTATGAATCATTAGAGAACCTATGAACAATGTTGCAATAGACAAGAATACAGTCCTTATCAGTGTCTCAGTTTATCATTTAAAGTATCATAAAAGAAAATATCATTGGAAAAAGATCAATTTACTAGAAATTGCATTACTAATAAGATACTAACCTTGTCAAGGGTGGACAAACTCACAAGATTTTGATAGAAAGACCATTTAACTTCCTTGGATAGTTCCAAAGCTTTCAAATT
Source organism: Calotropis procera (assembly GCA_004801955.1). Lineage (NCBI taxonomy): Eukaryota > Viridiplantae > Streptophyta > Magnoliopsida > Gentianales > Apocynaceae > Calotropis > Calotropis procera. The sequence continues at coordinate 78,659 of LVCA01017970.1, forward strand.
TATTCTTTGTGACTGCAGTGAAGAGCAGAAAGATAAAGCAATCCAGTAGAAGAAAACTGAAGGAATCACCAGTGGTATATTGAGCAGTAGATAACAAACCTTCGGCAGAACTAGAACAAATGGAAAAATCATAGTAGCAAGATTTCTGGCATATTCATCCTGATCTTTAAAACTTGTGACAGCAAGCTCCAAGCAAGCTACACCAACATTTCCTGCTAAAGATTTGGCATTTGATGAACCTACATTCAAATGACAATGGGAGATATCCACATTTAGTTTCCCCTACTTCGAAATAATATCAAGTGCAACGTCAACTCAAATATAGAATAAGAATTCATTATGGGAAACCCGAAGAACTACTGAACACAAATAGCTCATTCCAATCATTGCTAAACGGTCTACTTCAAACAATATGATAATTCACATAATATCAAAACAGTAAGTCTCATATTTAAATGTGGATGTCATCCTTAAAATATCATAGCATATAGACCTATGGGTAACAAAGTGCGCTGTCTTCAGCTTCCTGGGTCTCTATCATTGGGAGGCTTGTTGAGGGTATAAATTGCACTCCTATTAATTTAAGCGTTTAAACAAGGTGTATCACATATAGAAACAGTATTCTTCCCAAAGAACCATGTAATCAAAATTCCTTCAAAAAGCACATGAGAAATATGATCTAAATCACTCAATTCGTCAATGTTTTCCACATCCATCTTGTAAAGCAATAAGACTAAAATTTTAACATGAAAATCAATGGAATTAACAACAAGAGAGCTCCAAGAGTAGAACCACATAAGAAATTCAAGACAAAATTTTCTGTCTTTACAACAATGACGTGCCATGTCCAACCTTATGAAATGACCACACTCAAACAAACAAGCAAAACATTGTTACCATGCTAAGTAAGAGAACTCATATCACAAGACCATGTAAAAGCAATCAGAAAAAACTAAAATCTGAGAGGTAAGTGAATAAGTGAATTTCATTAAAAAAATACTAACTTCCTATTAAAATCTGGATGCATCTTTTCAGCACATTCTGAAGTGCACCCAATAGAACTTGAGAATTGATCAACTCATTTAATCTTTTGACTGTAAGTACTGCACCAACAACCCTCAGATCATCCTCCTCAAGTCGACGCACAATTGCATTTTGGATGATGTTAAGACCCTGAGCAACAAATAAACCACGTGTTAAACCCAAAGGAGAAAGCTACAAATAAATCCACTATATCACATACATAATCGCAGGAATGTTCAATTAATCAACATACACCACCTTTGAATCAATGTCATTATCACATAGAAGGCCAGTCACGTCAAGCCCAGTCAGTGCAGAACGACGAACCTCAACCTGTGCAAACATAATTAGGATGAACATATTCAAGCAATAAAACTGAGTATGAATCCCAGCAGAGAGAGATATGCCGACAGATAAACACACATGCACATATTTTTGGATGGTATACTCAGTAGCTGATTATTTAGCCACAACAGCAAAAAATTAAGTGGCTGGAACAAACAATACCTTCGGATGTTGTAGCTCAAACCAAATTTTTGAATAAGGGGTTCCAGTTGAGACATCCAAATTCCCATCCAACACCATAAAAATAAATTCAAGATCCAAATCTCCTTTCCCACACTGCAATTTGAGATGCTTAAAAACAATAAAACATATGAAATAAACATCAAATTCAAAAAATACTGGAGAAATCATTCAACTATAGGTATCTATGGAATGGGGAAAAAACACATGCAATCAGTGCATAAAATGTTGCATGTGCACCTTGGGGGGCATGCCTCGATTTTGATAGGAGGATATTAAAACCACAGTTAGGAAAAGAGAAAAAAAAAAAAAAAAAAAAAAAAAAAA
>LVCA01018002.1:92846-104703 GCA_004801955.1 Calotropis procera
GTGAAGGTTTCTAAAAGATCTAGACAAAGGAAAATGCGAAAAGATAGGATTGACAAATTAGATGGGGATGATGTAACCAATCAAAATGAGGTTCTTCGTACAGAATACAAACCATCTGAAGACGCCAGCACTCCAGGAGAAAAGAACCCTGTGGATCTTGATTCTGGAGGAAAGGAGAATGAGAATGCCTATCCAGTAAATGACCCTGTAAAATTAGATGTAGAGATGGAAAAGCTTAAAAGTAATACATTTGAAACAGAAAAGCGTATTTCTGATGATATTCATGGAACAGATGATTCTTCTGGTGACGAGAAGCTAGTCATGACAGAGGAAGTTGATTTTAAAATATCAACTTTAGTTTCTGCTCTTGGAAATGACACCATAGTAAAGAACTTGTGTTGGTTGTTGAGGTTCTATAAAAGCAATTCCCCTAGCACAAATCATTGCATCTTATCCATATTAAGGAAAGTCTCCGAGGATCTGGAACTCTCTCCAATGATGTACCAGGTATTCAACTGAAGTATTACTGCACTTCAAATGAATAAGAAATATGGACTATGCGGATTGATTTGTTTTCTTGACAATTATGCAGCTATCACTTCTCGCTATATTTTATGAGATTCTGGAGGAGCAAAAATCAAGGCCATGCAAAGATTATGAAAATGTTGTGTGCTTCTTAACAACTTTGGTTAGGAGAATGCTGAGACGATTGAAGAGTTGTCCCCTTCTTTTTGTAGAAATTCTCTTCTGGAAAACCCGAAAAGAATGTCACTACATAAATTCGGATTGTATATTAAAGGAGCTTGGTGGTTTTAGGAAACAGTTTAATGAAAATCAAAATGATATTATAAATGAAGAAACTGGTTTATCTAAGGGCGGTCAATGGGTTCGAAGAAGCATAGCTGATGCACTTGGAGATGATGAAGCTGATAACATTCTTTCGCATGTGGAGGTTGATCCAAGGTATGGTTTTTGTTTATATCTGGTAGCCAGTTTATTGATATCTGATGATGAGTCAGTTTTCCATGTTTGTAGTTCACCTATTCTTAAAAGTAAAACTAATTTTTTTTTTATTCAGAATCTATTGCAATTTTACTTGCTGCTTTTTCAGCTTTGCAATGGCACTTTTATGTTTTAGGAAGCATTTTAATTTTTATGAATTGCTATAGATTAAGTGGCCACTGTTATAGAATCTAAAGTGGTGCAGAAGGTTGTCCTTAGTACGTATTTGCTTGCAGGGATGAGGATCCTAATAAAACTGAGGTGGCTAAGGAGCGAAGCAAGTGGAAGTTTGACAACGAGGATGAAAGCAATGAATCGGATAACGCGGAAGAAAATGATAGCATGTACTGCGCCTATTGCTGATCTTATCTTCATTTTTCTTTTCATATTCAACTTCTGTTAAATTTTGCTGCCTTTCATTCAGAGTGGGAGAATGCAATGAGAAAGTTCCTCGACGCTTGAATAAAAAAAGAAAATCAATCATTCTTCCGTCCGAGTTGGAAAGGAAAATTAAGGATCTTTACGAGAAGTAAGTATTTTGTGGTATAACTTTCAGTACTTAATAAATAATTGACTATTTTCAGTACACCAGACTTTTTTTCAGTGATGTTATATTGTGTATATTTATAAAAATCCCGATTTATTTTATGCGTTTGCCATGGTCCCGAAGTTGAGCAGAGTAGGTGCAATTTGTCTCAGTGAACCATTGAGAGATACATGTTGCACTATGAATTTAGTATATTTACTCTGGGTTCGTGCTTATAGTTTGGTCTGTTGTATTTTGTAGTAGAGTTGAAGGCTTTTCTTTGTTTCTCTTGTTTATATTTTTTAATGTCTATCCCTTTTTCAGGTGCAATAACGATAAGAATTGCCATCATCTAATCGCAAATGCCCTAGAAAAAGATGGTGAAAGTATCTCATCAAATCTACTTTCTAGAACACTTAAGCAGTTCGGGTTTAAACCCCCAAGAAAGAGTATTTCACAAGCAAGTTCTATCGATCAAATTAGGGACAGTGAGGTCACTCCGCCGAACATGGATAATTTGGAAGGCAGTTCTGCGTCAAGAAAACCTCTGTAAGTTCTTTTCAGCTCTCTTATACTCTTCCCCTCCCCAGCATCTCGGGATATAATTCCTGCACTGTGATCTCACTGCGAGGCACGACTTCGGCATGATTTTAGATAAGCTATTAGATTAGTAAATATGGTTCTGGAAACACAATAACGACTAGCTTTTTCTGGGATTTTGATATTTCTTTAAGCAAGCGTATTGTCCAGTTGCAATTAGTCATCTTCTTGTTTTTCTTAGGCATACAAGAAAAAGGGTTCGAGCATTAACCGAAGACCAAGAACAGAGGGTTAAAGATTTATTTGAGCAGTGAGTTTTTTCCATTCCCCTCTGTTTATACTTCATTTTTCTCCAGTATGCCAAATGAAAGGGAAATATTAACACACTTCTGAATCATTGTTTTCTCGTATTGTCTTGCTTTGCTATGTAAAGGTTTAAAGATCAGAAAAGATGCAGTCTCATGATTGCTAATGCATTGGAGGGTGGAGTTTCTGCAGCACAGGTTTCTCGCAAACTAAAGCAACTTGGTCTTTCTGTTCCTAGAAAGAAAAGGTCAGGGAGCAGCTTTAAGTTGTTGAGGGATGATGGACCCAGTGAACTTTTTGGAGGAGCTGCAGCTGTTTCAGATGATGAAACACTAATATCACTGAAGAGAAGGTAATGCTTACTCATTCCAGTGCTTGTATCACTTATATAATGCCAAGAATTCGGTTGGCCTTGTGATTCTTCTAGTATTATGGCGTCAAAATTCATTTTAGTACTCATTTGATGAATTGTATGCAGAAAAAAAAAGAGAGATCCTTCTGAAAGAAAGGGTGACAGAGATGAGATCAAATCAAATGATCATGTCACAATCAGCGGTGGATTGGCTGGGGTTGATATTCGAGACATAGACAGGTAAAATAAATTTATTTTAGCTTCAGATGAAAGGCGCCACTATACACAGCAGGTCAGAAGGCTGGTCGGTCTTTAACATCCCACTTTTCTCTTGCAGGAATGGAATTGAAAAATCTGCGAAAGTGGGAACCCGAGAAATTGGTTCTACTACTAAAGATCTTGCTGATGTTGCAGAAACTGAAGCTATCGGAGAACTTTCCAATATCGCATCAATGGAAAAAAATCAGACACTTTATAGTGAATTAGCTGATTATGAGGACGAGACTTTTGTGTCCCAGGTATCTTTTGTTCCAAGAAGACAGTTTAGGATGATCATGGACCTTGAGGAGGATGAGTGAAACGAATATCTGGCACCCTTGCCTGGGTGCAACTGTCATATCCTGGCTTATGAGCTCATTTTACAAAGGTTGCTAAACTATTGCTAGATAATGTATATATGTAGTTAGTTCGCTAATTATTTTATCTAATCGAGATTCAGTCTGATTAATTTATCTAATCTAATTTTCTAATAATTCTAGTAGGATGATTTACACAAATGTTTGTTTGTATTTCTTTCTTTTTGGGAAGAGACATTATGACAGTTTGTACAAATTTGGAGAAAGCAAGAAAATTTCAAGTTTAAACACAAACGAAACAAAGAAATTATTCAAACTAATCTTTTTGAGATTTTTCATTTGATTTTCTTTCCTGGCACAACACAAAAAGTCACATCAACAATTCCTTTTCTCAGAATTTAAATGGCCCCATTTCCAAAGGATTTTAACAATCAGCATTTGGCTTTTTTATACACCGGGTCTGAGGAAAACTTCAACGTTACACTACTGGAGGGAATCTACCAACCAAACGAAGATGGATGTAAAGAATCTCATGATATTGATGTAACCCGAACTGAATGATCGGAGGAGCCAGTCAAGAAGACAGGTAGAGTTGGATGCCAGTCTACCGTGGTTATTGTCGAACTGTGAGGAAGAGTTTTCATCCCACTAGTACGGCCTCTTACCTGAGCGTTTGGCACATTGAATTTATGAGACTATTCCCACATTAGCAGAAATATAATCCAGGACTCTCAATTTTCATCAAAACAGAAGCAAAAACCATCTCTTATATTCAGAATGATGATAGAAATGGATTGTACGCATAGTGAAATGTTATAAATTAGTTCACCTGATATATTGGTGCTCTTACTGAATCAGATGTCATCAAAAGCCTCTTGCCGTTAGCATCTAAAGCCATTTCATGCCTGTACAAGGAATTCTCAAGATTGCAAAACCTACAAATCAAAATCCTGAACTGTCACAAAGATAAAGGGGAAGGAAGAACATAATTAGATGAATTTAGGATCAAATTATTTTGGACCTTAGGATAAGTGTCTTCTAAGATTTTAGACAAGTCACTATTCTAGTCCATCTGAACCCTGAGACATTTCAGATATATTTGGGTAACCATGCAATGGGAGTCCTGGTGGAAAACTTCCAGTCATTGAGGGCCATCAACAGTCTCCATAAGCTGATGCAATACTACTAACATAATGAAAAACTGCTCACTAGGATAAAATTATTCAATGTCAATACTTAAATGTTAGAGAGTGATTTTATATGGAAAGAAGACAATATTGCTATTGAAGTGGTGGAGAGATGTAGTTTGATTTTTTAAGTCTTAGGTTCAACATCAAACTAAAGCTCATTTTTCCCTACTCCCTTCCAACTCTTTATTTTTTCCAAGTCCAATACCCTATTTTCCTCCAAAAAAAAAATAAAAAATAAAAAAATAAAAAAAATTCCCTTTTTTCCTTTAATAAAATAAAAGGAATGAAGATCAAGGAAAAATATAATATAAGCACATAAAGAACGTACCCTAGAAGTAACAACCTATCCTCCAATTTAAACTAGTTATACTGAAAAACTACATATGGTTTTCTGTTAAAGATCAAATTTCATGGAGATGACAAACAAGCAGAAAACATGGGAACATCCTTTAATAGACTTCAACTCCATAGACTTCTCAGAAATAATCATGAACCACCAATTTAAACAGATGGTGAAGAAATTTGCAGTACCTGCTGGCATTTCTTGACCAGAGAACCTTCCCTTGATTATGCAAACTCCATTCAAATATCTAGCACAAACAACAAGATCTGATGCTCTCCCTTTAAAAGAACTTAAAAAAATATACTTAATAATGGTAAAAGTGAACAGTCACATGGAAACTTTATAGCCAAAAATTAAGCAGAACTTATACAGTGCAGCGCTTACCTTTCCATCTGTGCCCAAGCTAAATATGCTAGTTTCGTCAGGTCCGAAAAGAACAGAGCTAATTGCAGAATCATGAGCAGGCCACCCAGTAATTTGTAACCCAGCAGACATATCTGTTAGTGGTTAAGATACAACTATATCATGAGTACAACAAAGCAAATCATAACCATCTTCAATATGTTTCGGTTTCTGGAAGTTCTTCCACTTCATAAAAGGATACCGAACATATGGATCATTCCATCAGTTGCACCAGCAGCCAAAAGCTTCCCATTATGATTGAAAGACAAAGATGTGATTGCTGGTGGATCTTTACCAAGAGGTAGAACTGTCTTCAATGAAGTTCAGAAGAAGGGTAAGAGGGTTATGCTATCAAACATGCATATATAAGCGGAAGACAAACACATACCATAGGTTTCCAGGTCCTCATATTCCAAACAGTCAAAGATGCAAAGCCCAAGCTATCAATGGCATTTGTCCCATGCCTACAGACATTATTAGCCACTTTCACTCATAAACTGATATAAAATAGTCATACATCCAAGATTTTAGGTGAAACTTAACATTTATATAAAAATATGTAAAAACGCAACCTAGTTAAAATCATTCATTCATATTATTGTGAAGTCTGGCAGACAATAACATAGCCAAGGTAATCTAGTGTCTCAATTTCATGATCTTGAATATCATAGATAAATAGGAATCCATGTTGTCATAGGTTTTCCAGCACTTATTTCTATTGAATTAGGAATCAGCCATCCATTCTGTTATCCTACATAACAAAAATGCTAATATTGTTTCTTCAATTGAGCAAATTTTTTCTTAGAAGTCATGATCCTCCCAATTAAAACAAATCAGAGACTTGATCATTCAACTCATAGATGTAGATAATCAGACCCATGAAAGGGAATATTCCTGAAGCGCACACATTTTTTTTAATAATAGAAATAAGCATATACACATACAATATTAGATTCAATGGGAAACTTCCAGGGAATAGTAAACAAAGAAAACTGTCTTTTGTTTTTAGTAATTAACTTAACCAAACCTATACAATATGATTCAGAACCAATCCGGTCCATGCCTTTGGTTGTACCTCTTATGGAAAGGCAAAGCTCATAAAAGAGTTCTAGATGGCATTGCTATTATGTGAGGACAAAAGAAGTAATTTTCACAGGAGATCATAGATGACCTCAATTACGTCAACTCGATTAGCTTTATCACACAAGAATATGTTTGTAAGTTGCTGATCCAATTAGCATAAGTCTTTACAAACACTTGGCACAACATGTTGCCAAAAAGATATAAGTTGCCACAGTGGAATACAGTAAAACAACTCCATCTCTGTTCTTTCACCATAGTTAACTTTGTCTTCCAAAGTGCTGCAATCTAACTTTATATGGAACAAAAAGGTAGCTAACAAAAGAAAGAAAACCTGGTTCGTAGTTGGAAATAAAAGAGCATAAATTACCCAGTGGATGCTGAAGCAGAAACAAAAATAGGTTCTACAGGGCTACACTTTATGTCCAAAATACTGCAATAAATCAAATTCATGGACATTAGAAGAGAGGAATTTTCATTCCACAGATACCTCCATTAAATATATTATATTCAGAGGCAGAGATAAAGAGACTAAAACCTTCGATATGCTTTAGTTGAGTTAAGATCACAGACAACCCGCTTTGCATCCACATTCCATGCTTTAATGCCTCCATCAGCAGTTCCAATGAGAAGCTTTTGAAATATCAGAAAACATAAAAAATGAATGTCTAATCAATTATTAAATATCTACTGAAGAAGATGCAAATAATGGACAGAACGCGTATATTTTGTTGGTTTAACCATCACATAGTGTGATACCAGGCGATCAGATTTACACTCCCACTCAAGTGAGAGAACCTCAGCCCCACAATAGATAGTCGCATTCCTTGAAGCCGGCACTAACGAGTCATATGTCCATATCCTTCAAAAATAATGAAAAACCATCACAGAATAGATCAAGCTAGGATCAAGGAGGAACTTAGCTTCACAAAACTCACCATGAAATAGATCAAACTATGATGAAAGAGGAAATTACAAACTAAAGATGATATTAGGCATTCAGTTATGAATAAAACAATTTTCCTGGTTCTCTCACTTGCCCATAGCATATATCAAATATCATAAAATGTAAATTGTGTTGGGATCACATGTCTAAACAAGAACCTTTAGAGTGTAAGAAAAGATCAGAGATAAGATAGAAATAACATGAGAAATATCTGCATGTCAACTAAAAATTATTGTATTCTAATGCCTCAAGTGTTCCAGTTAAATATTTCCAAAGTTCGTCTATAAGAATAAACCCACAAATTCAGTGGATGGAGCAGCTTCTCATCATCTTGATTTTTATGCATGTGATTCTCAAACTCTCTCTATCAAGCTTTCATGAGACTTTTTTATTAATGCACACCCGATCTCTGCTATATGCACCTTACAGTACCATCCACAGAAGCACTTGCAATGTTGTCCCCAGATGCTGAAAAACGACAACGGCTAATTGGACTTGTATGGCCCAAGAATGTTTCCTGTAATGAAAGTTTGAAAACAAGTAAGCATGAGTTGAATAATCCTACTGTAAATGATCAAATCAAGAAAGTAGGAGAGACTAAATGCTTTTGTCATCACAGCAACAGGAGCAAGAAAAGAAATTATTGCTTCTACCTGAAATTCAACTTTCACTTCCGGAAATTCATCATCATTTTGTATTTCACCATCAATTTCTGTAATAGAAAGACATTAATTTCAATGATAGAATGCTTATATTTCTTTCACAATACTGTACAGCTTAGTATGACACTATCATCCTATCCCAGGCAAGGCAGCAAATCCCAGTCACTGATTAATATGTACCAATTACATTTTTATAAAATTGAATCTAATTGAAAAGGTCTCTAGAATATTAGAAAAATGGCTTGCGCCATATCACTTTACTCAAAAAGGTGAAAGTCTCTGAAACCAAAGTTAAATCAGCTAAAGAAGCCTCTTACAAAATGTTGGCGCAGGATCTTGAGTGTGCATCAGAGGTTGTAAGGTTTAACATCTAAAATTCCGACCCTCTCTTGCCTTATTTTACACGGTATGTAAGAATAATTTAGCAAGTCTTAGGGGGAACAAAATCTGACTAATAACAAACTTTCTAGAATTGAGTATTTCAAATCATAATCTTCTAGGGACTTACACAATCTCAAGAAGTGGGAAGAAAGAGACTAACCCCAGTGTTTGATGATGCTATGTATAAGTTAGCCAACTCAAGTTTCCTCTGTAGGGATGTTTATATCCTAAAAATGAGGAAATTTTTATTCACCAATGTCTGAAATAGTAAGAATGCATTACACATGGAAATCCTACACACAAGATATGCATATGGTAACTTGGAAAATCCTTGAAACCGAGGAAATATACATGTTGAGATCTATCAAAAACAACTGTGTAAAAAAAAAATAATGCAAAAAGTCTATCAGATTTATTACTGATAATCAAAATGTTCAAAAGCTCCAAAATGGAAGTTACATTATGTTCTAAAACTTTAAAAAGACGAAAAAATGCTATCAATAATTTATGCATCAGGAAAATTAATGCCTAAAAATGCATCCATTTTCTATTATTTTCTTACGTATTAAAGACACCATCAAATAAGGAAGCTGAATGCAAATCAGAATTACATACCAGGAGCAAAGTCACCCCGTGACATTTGGAAGTTACAGCTTATTTCACTCTGATCAGGGTGATGGTTTACTCTACGACATGGATCTAAGGCCCCAGGAGGTGTGACGGCCTGATCTTTAGAGCAGTCTCTTTTATTCAGATCTGAAGTCACAGGCATATCGAGCTCATGTGGAATCCTAGATGAGTATGTAATTTGACCTGTAGTGTCAGCTTCAGAGTGTGATGAACTGTCAGCTGCCTGGACTCCTACTTCTGTTATTAATGATGCACTATTGGCATAGAAAAATTGAAATTAGCTCCTGCTACATTGCATAAAAGAATCAGCAGTACACAACTCACCGCCTCAGCTGCCATAGCTGTGCTTCTTTCTCCTCTAACAAAGCCTGGAGTTCGGACAGTTTGACATTAAGCTGTTTCACATCCTTCTTGAGGCGGTTCACAGAATTCCTTTCTGAGCTGATCTTCAGTAAGGCTGGGAGTCGTACATTAGTCAAGGAGAAATTGAAAAAAAAATGATTACTGTGACAACCACATCAAGCAAAAGACAGAGCTATGCACTTTCAAGATGCTGACTCCTACAACTATCATCATTGGGCAGTTTAAGACATCCTGATAAAGAACGTCACCTTTAAGTCTACAATTTTTTTTTTTTTTTGACTAACCTCACAAGAATATAAAACTGGTAACTAATACTGAATCAGTATTAGACTTCTCAGTCTGCAGAGAGAGCAACACAAAAGAGGGTATGCCATAATATCTTGGATCAGCTACACAAGTTATCTTTCTCAATTCAGCTCTTATCTATATTCAGGACTAGACCTATTCTTGCATAACCCAAAAGGTCCCAAGAGTGGGATCATTGGGAACCATAGCCAGCTTCCTACTGCAACTTACAAATTCCATGGAGACACTGAAGGCATTAATCTCACTAAAATCACTAAAAAGTAGTGGGAAGCAATATTTTCAGTTCTTGAAAGTTAGGCTACGTTCAGTATATGTTTCAAAGCAGCAGCAGGAACTATTTAAGGAAAAAATTGGCAATGGTGACTTAATTTTCCATCACAACCTCCAAACCCTCATCTCACTCCTGCCCACAACAGAAGATAAAATGTGCATCACTCTGCAACCCTCCTGTTTAACCATAATAAATTATTTCAACACTATCAATTCTCAGATAATCATTTAACAGAAGTACAGTTCTGGAGAGAACTTTCACAAAATAAAATGACTAAGCTTAGAGAACCAAGTAGGCCTATAAGCTTCTACAAAATGATCATGGAATATAATAGAAAAACTACAAAAAGAAAGAAGACAGAAGAAGTAACGTAAGGATATGATTTCCATCAAACATTCCACTCAAGAAGTTCCTGAATGAGAGGTGCAGGGTGTTGAACCAATCCTTGGAGAAGTATACGCGAAAATGTGGGTCTAATTGGGGATTCTTAAGATATGGAATGGCTGCACGGAATATACGTGTGTGTGTGTATATATATATATATATAATAGTTATAAAAATTGGATAAAAAAAGGTAGAGATAAAAGTAATAGGACCATGACCTACCAAACCACAAGGACCAGTCTTGATCTTTTTGCAGCAAGTCATTGCCATAGGCATCAAAAAACTCCATCACTTTATCTGTTCTTCTTGATTGTATAGCATAGATGATATAATAACGTAAAATGGACACATCTAATTTTGATAATGCTGCAAGGAATGATGCCTCAGAAGAAGTAAAACACTGCTTGATAAAGCTTAGGAGGTTGACCAAATTTTGTGCTTGAAACTTGGGAACATATATGGAGAAAATTAAATCCAGTATCTTGTCCACTTCAAATCCTTTACCGATATCAGTGGTCAACTCTCTCTCAAAAGCTTGCAGACTAGTTGTGAACCCTCTAAATAAAAGAAACTCTCTAACAAGCTCCTCAGCATATAGCATATTTTCCATATTTACCTTCAAATCATGTTATAAAAGCATAAGGCATGCCTCCCAAGCATTGGAAAGAAAGTAGCAATGATCAGTGTTTCATGCCTGCAACATTCCACATTGCTATTAGACAATAAGTAAAATCTAGGTTTTGCATAGTGAAATTATTTCATCAGATCAAGCATCTCTTATAGTGGAAAAAAGAATTGAAGAGCTTTTGCTTGGCATTTGAAAAGTTAACTGATCCACTATGCTTTTCCAAAAAGCATAATTAGCTCGGACACCATTAATCACTATAAACTAAGATACATAAAAAAATTCACGTAACCAAAAAGGAAGGGAAGACCTCCTTAGCCATTCTCTTCTGAGATTTAAGTTTTTGATGTTGCTTCTGATCAAAACGATAGATTTTCTAGAAGTTTCAGCGAAATTCTCCTCTTACATTTCTAATTTTAATCTTCACCTTTCCAAATAATAATTCAATTTAGGTAAAAGGCACAGAAAAGTAGAAAAAAAAATTTGATTAGCGAAGTACATTTGAGATCTCAAATAAGGGGATACTATGCCAGTCAGTCCAATACTTGTGAAAAGTCTCGTACACGAAAATTCGAGGAAGTGACTAAAAAATTAACAAATTAACTCAAACCATATAGTTTGAAAGTGGAACAACTCAAGATTTTGTCAAATTTATATGCCTCCATCAGATAATCAACTAATTAAACTGCCACAAACAACCAAATCTCATATAAACAAATTTCACGTTCCTGAAACAAATGAACGCGAAATAATCTGAAAATTTTCCGCCCCAATCATCTCACCAGTAGATTTCTTCTTAGGGCTTCGTTTCTGCTTCTGTCATCGAGAGAGAAAACTCATCCATGCTTATGAATTAAAATTGTGCGTGGATTTTGCGCTCCGCGGCCAGGCTGTAGAAACAGATCATTCCCGATATTTAATGATTCCGTAAGCGCCGCAGCTTTTCAATTTTAAGTTTTTTTTTTTTTTTCTT
>LVCA01018009.1:16339-28704 GCA_004801955.1 Calotropis procera
ATACACACATATATTTTTAGAAAATTTTGAGGTCTTTTTTTGATTTTAAGATGTAATATTATTTATTTACAAATGGAGACTAATTAAAACCTTAATTTAACTAACCATGATGAAATAACCCAAATACATATTAGAGAAATGATTTGCATATTCATGAATCGAACCATTAGCAATCGCGCGCGTAACTGCATTTTTTATCAGCTCCCGCCGAAGATCATCCTCCGTAACAGCCGGTTCACGACAAATCGGACAATTGTGAGAGCGAAAAGGCAGCCACTCGCCGATGCATTTCTCGTGAAATACGTGAGCGCATCTCGGCAACACCTTAACGGTACTACCACCAGCATCACCGGCGCTTCCGATTATTAATTCACCCAAACATATCGGACAACAATCATCCGACGAGAGGTAGGGTTGGACTGTTGGTGCCGTTTTGTCGGCGGCGACTTTCTGCAGATGGTGGTTTGATCGGGAATTAAAGCAAGAAGAAATCCACCTGAAAGCCCTTCCGCGATTAGGACTATTCCTTGAAGGCATTTTCGATTTCCAGGGAAGGTTAATTTTTAATTTTCTTTTTCTATAACTATGAATTTGGGCAGGTTTATATAGCCGCTGCGATATGGAAAAAAATAATCATGAAGATGCGTTTTTGTCGGAGTGATCAGTACTTCGCAGCCGGGAATCTGTACCTGAAACATCGACTAAACTGGATAGAACCCACAAATTTTATTTTTTTTTTTAGTTGAAATTAGGGGGATTAATATGCAAAATTTTATTTTGAACGCTTTCCAGCAATGCGTATAAAGGTATATTAAACTTGAATTTTGAAATTGAATAATTATTATTATTACTTTTACTGTCGTAGTTATATTTCTAAAATGCTTTTAACTTAAACAACAGTTAAAAGGTAATGAAGAACAAATTTTCACATATTTAAAGAATTCAAACACAATTTCTTGGTCCGTATTTACAGCCTTGCTTTCAGCACCATATTTCTCAAGGCTTACGCTAGTAAGCCTTCTAGTTTAAGTGAATATGCACCTGTTTAAATTTGGATCAGAATTTCTTGGCAACGCGACTTGAAAGGAGATTGAATTATACAAAGAATTGTGGAACCTCTGTGATGCAAATTCTGAATAGAACATGTAAGGTGGCATCATCTGAGATCCCTAGCTCAGGATGAAGTGAGCAACTATCACGAGCCAATCCGTTTGTTTATCTTTTGCGCTTAGAATTAGAAGCAGCCCACTTGAAGTACCCACAATTTGCTTCAGGATTTGATACAGGTCCCTGGATGAATAATAAAGCAACATTACGTAATATGGAGGAAGTAGAATATGCATATAATTAGAACAAGAAACTGATGATTGATATGTGTAATTTATACCTCAGCACGAGAACAGACGTAAAATCCGCGGCCCAAATTAGGTCCTGCTTTCTTCACAATCCGGGAAACGCAAGGTTCGTTGTGGCCTTTGCAAAGAGGTATGCTGTTTTGCATCAACTGCTGAATTCTTTGCCATTCCAGAAAGGCAACGTTTGATTTCTGTTTTTGGGAAGGCAGGCTGACAACAGGAAAGTCATCTTCTGCCGGTGTGGATGCACCGACATCTGTTTGACACTTCTCCAAGTTACTACTTTTATCATTGTGCAATGATGGTCCGATAGATTCTTGGTAAGAGTTAGATACATCTGCCTGATTAACCTTGACTTCGTCACAGATTCTGTCAGAAGTCTCAGTACTGCTTGAACTTTTCTTGAAAAAGGATGTCAGTGAAAGCTGAGACAGACGACTTTGTCTTGCCTTCTTCCGTGTTTCTACAGGTGAAACTGGTGTTCCAAGAGTACTTCCATTGGAGCAATCCTCTGCACAAAAGATACTGAAGTTTACATTTTAAGGATCAAACACAAAATCAGGACGAACTTCGATGAATTGATCATAAGGAGTAATGTTTTCACCGGGAAAAGTACTTGATCCTGCACGAGACCCAAGTTGTTCCCTTGATTGCCTTCTCGTTATCATTGAGACTGCCAAATAGTTTTCCAGATGGTACTAAAACAACAAGCTAAAAGCACTTGCAAGAAAGTAACATTGACTTGGTATACACCAGAGAAGTCATATTATGTACTTCTTTTCTTATGAAAATGATGATGTGGGATAAAGTTCAATTAAACATACACAGAGATGAATTGTGAAACTAATCAGGATACAGATGAAGTCATCATTTTCAATATTTCTTTTAGTACACTGAGCTCCACAGTTAAAGCTTAAATCCTAGTTGTTATGTATAGGAGAACAAAATTCGTACCTAGCGTTTGCTGGTATCCATAAACCTGAGGACAGTATCTAGTAGATAATGGAGGTGTGCTATGTTGCTGAATACTAGGTATTCCTCCTAAATGCATCCAGACTGGAGCATGATCAGAACCTTCCAGTTTGATGCTCCTTCCTCCGTTCCACCTGTGATTAGTAAAGCAGAAAATCCATCTTTTGCTTCAGGCAAAACTACTCTGAATAAGTAACTATATGCATATGCAAATTTGCAGAAGCATAACATCACACTGGACAAATACAAATGTACACATGTTAGAGCATGTACTTACGTATCTCTTGGCATACACACAGACCCAACAAGATCTATCGGAAAAATAATGTACATAACCGTCCATTATAACACATATGAAATAATTACAGAAAGTTTTTTGCAAAATAAAAACTTTATATACCGTGGGGAACTCCCAGGTTTGAACCGCTTGAATTGCTCTAATATGTCACACTCTTCAACATGGCAAGTAACGAAGTTGTGCCCTTCCTGACTTGGCTCTAAATGTAAGCATGATCCAGCACAAAGGATATGGTCAATCCTTGCCCCAAAATTAAATTCCTCGGCCCCAGTATTTGTAGGCCAGCATGTGTATGCTTCTCTTCTGCAAAGCAGAAGATATGTTGTTTACCTTTCAAAGAATAGAAAGAGACTGGATGCTCAGAGAATAGAGATTATACCACCTGATGTAACTCCTAATGGATAAAAAATGTGATACGTATTCATGACAAGTCAGCTTAATCAACATGCATCAAATCAATACTAATCATGAATTTAAAATAATTTCCTGAGCAATAATGGAGGAGGTTCACCAAATCAAACCTCTCAGGGTGCTTTGATCTAAAAACATCAAAAAAATGCCCACCATTGTCCACCAATAATGATCTAAACCATCTTCTAAACCTGTAAGAAGATCAGATAGTCAAGGAAAGAATGAATTCCCTTGGACAACTATAGGATCCTGAAAAACACAGAATTACATGAAATTACATTGAAAGAGAACAGGAACTTACTCATTTTTCTCAAAATCTGGTCCTGCATCACAACGATCTACAACAGCAGGAGCAATGTTTAGATCCCCAACCACAATTATTTTCCTTCCTTCTCGCAGAAGACGCTCCCATCTTCTCTAGACAAAATCATAAACATGAATCTAAGAGCCCAAATCTTACAAATCTTAACAAATATATTTGATATTCTAGAAGAAAGTAACACTCTTGCCTAGTACCCTCAACATAAAAGGAAGGAGGAAAAGACAGGAGGGGAAGAGTGTGAGTGGGGGATAAGGATATTAAAAACTACATATTGCCAATCTAAATAGTATTGAAGTTAGGAAATCACCAGTCTAAGAAAGCAAATCAGAACAATTCAGATAATAAACATTTTTTATCAACAAAACTGAAGAAAATAAATTCATTGATCAGAGAGAGGGGAGAACAGAGCACTAAGCTTTGTTGCTCACTGTAAAAGAATAATTCACTAAATTACCTGTAAAATCTTGAAAAATGCTAGCTTAAATTTAACTCTTTCCATGTCATCAGTTACAGCCCGAGGACCATATACATTGAAAAGCACTGCACATGTCCAACATTCAAGAAAGCTCGGTCATACAAGTTAACACACTGGAAGTAATAGCATAGTCTTTTAAAGGTTAAGTGTAAAAATAGGGGTAAACGTATACACACAGTATAGTTCATTTGCCACAAAAGAAGAAACTCTAGGTTGTTAAAAGATGTGCTATTAGGCCACTATCGTAATAGCAAGTTAAAATTATTATCGTGCTTACCAAAATGGACATGATCAGTAACGACACATCGCCCCTCACTATCCACTTCGAGAAGTTCATCTCTACAGAAGTCCTCAAAGCCTCGAGATCCAAATCCTTTTGAGTGCCACTCATCCTTTTGAGATCCAAATCCTTGAGCATTTTCCAGAAGACCAGTGAATCCATCCTCTGCAGCAACCGGTAAAGCCACTTCATCTGTCAAAAATGCAGACCTAACACGGCAAAATGTTGCAACACCTGTGCAACAGGATAGGTAAACATTCTTGTTAAGAATCCTTCTGGTGAATCTGGAGAACAGATGGACAAAAATAAGGCACTTCGCAATACCACTTAATCCATGCTATTCTTTATCTAATTAGACAAATGTGGCAGATTAGGCTATGTAATTAACTTGAAAACTATCTTCTTATACATCAAATAATCAGGCTACAGAGCATTTTGAACTCAAAAGAAGACTGATCAATCTCCTGCACAGAAGCTTGGAAATCAAATACTTGGTCAAGAAAAATCTGCGTTTCAACACCGCCAAAAAGTTTAATATTCTTTTAGCAAAACACGAAAATTTGCAGCTGCACTGAAAATGGAACCTTAAAATGAATCATCAAACTTAACTCTACAGTTCAGAGGCATGAAGCCTCAAACTCAAAGGAAGGATGTTATCAACTATTAGCTAGCTTAAAGATCAAGACTTTAGTATACGGGACTATCTATAATTTTCCTCCTTGTCATTCCATCTCAAGTTCTTAACTTTGCTGCGGTCTGAAGCCAAATAAAATATGCACATTAGAATATCAATATACAAATTCAGACAAGCTTAAATTTCGATCAGAAAATTTACCAGAATATCCAGCGCGGCTTTTCTCGAAATTGCGATTGCAAGAAAAGAAAGATTCGTACCCCTCCGCTCTCACTAAATCTGCTCTCAACTCTTGTTTCGAAAGTTTCGTCTCCTTCGCAAACAAAGCAAAATTGAAATCCCTAAAGAAAGAAAGAAAGAAAAAGGTGTGTTTCCTAGAAGTAGTACAAAGAGGGGGTACCTGGAAACAGATAATATCAGCATCGAGAGAATCAAGAAGCTTACGAAGAGAACCGAATTGAGCTATGCGAGGCCTCAGGCCGTTTATATTGTAAGTCACTATCCTCATCTTCATTCATTCATTCATGTTTTTATGTGTGACGCTGCAGCTCCGCTCCGGCTGCCGCCTTCCGCGCCTGAGAGAAAAAAGGAGAGTATGAAAAATTCAGGTTGAAGGTTGGTTTTTGGGTCAAATAAAATTTTTTAAAAAAAGAATTTTGTAAATCTTATAAGAAATAATTACGAATATTTACTGTACAAATATATATTATATATAATGCCTTTAATTTATATTAAAGATTGGAAAATGGAAAATATATATTTTCCCTAAAAAAAGCAAGAAAGTAGCGGAAAGATGAGCATGCCTATAATACAGTTTCCACATGCGTGCACCATTTTCCCTAACCGGAAGCTGCTGCTGGCTGTAATTATGACGCCAAGTCCCCGCGTCCAGTTATCCGCTTCCACATCTTTATCAGTTCCGGAATTCCTTAGAAGCCTTTTCAAGATTCCTACAAAAACCCTGTTTCAGTCTTGTTCTTTGCCAACAAAATACGAAGGAAAAATTCTGTCCCATTGTCAAATGAGTTTTTGCCAAACCAATATTAAGGATCCCAGGTTTGATTTTATCTTGCCTTCTTTTTCTTTGTCTATAAATATCTAAACTTTCTTGTTGTGCTACGATTGACCGCTTCCTTCAGCTGCGGAAATGCCTAAAAGCTGTATGTTTGTATCTTTTCCTTTCTTTTTTTCATTTCTCTTTTAGTTTGAGAGCAAATATTCTCTCTGCATAGTTGTTGTTGGGCTCAGTCTGTATTTTGATATCCCTGTGAAAAGTTGTTGAGCGTTTTTTTTTTTCTGTATTTTAATTGTGTCTTATATGGATAAATAATATTGCATCAAGAATAAAATTTTATTGGGTTTGTTAATTTTGATTACTTAGATGAGAATTGCTGCTATGGACTGCTTGATGGTTGTTAATTTTGTATGACTGTCTATGGCAATTGAGAACTGTGGTGGCAGAACTCAAGGGTAAAGGAAGAGGCAAAGTCTTTATGCATAGTCAGATGGACTATCCCTTTGGCTAAATGAGGTTTTGCTTCAGTCTGAGCAATTTCAAAGGTATACTAATTAAAATTTTTCCATTCTGAAGAGTGGATTATTATGTATTATGAAACAGGAAAGAGTAGATGCCAAAGTTGTTCTGTACTCTATGCTATTAAATGAAGTAATATTTTTATTTTCAATATGAAAATGAAATTAAGAACCAAGACTTCTTAAGATCATTTCTAATATAGCTTCCTTGTGTTTAAACTACCAGTCTGAGTTATGAACCTCTCACTAGATCAAGGTGAAGGATGTTTGGACATTTAAATTTTTGGTTCCCTAGTAGTTCCACACCACATGCATGAGGTTTTTTTTTTACTTTTTTAATTGACTAGAAAACATGTTCATTAATTTATTTCAGAAAGATTACAATACATATAGTGCACTATATATACATATATGCATATATTGTTTAACTCTCCATCTACATAAGCCAGCTAGTTTTGATTCCTATACATGCATAAATAATTGACCCTCAGGGATCAGTAGTAATGTTGACACAAGAATATGCTTAGGATTTGGTGGAAATTAATTTTGTGAAGGACATATCATGTATTAGAAAGTTAGTTAAGAAAGTTTAGTTTGGATATGGCATATCACACTTCATTAGCCGTAGATATGTTATTATGAAGGAGTAGGCTGTAGAATAGATAGAGATAAATTTAAGATTAATCACAAAAGTAAAACACTGAAGAAGCATACAGTATTTTTATGTTCTTTTACTAATTTTACTAACTATGGGTACCTAAAGTGTAAATGTTAAAAATCTTTCTCAAATTTTTTGTATTAAAAAATACCTGGAATTTGCATGAAAATGACATTGAATTTCTTGTTGCTTGCCCGAAGATATTATTTTGAAAATTGATGTGCAGAATAAAATTTGGTTACCGTAATACACTACTGGTGAGATTTGTATGGCCTTTTTCGTAATATTAACAGCACATTTTGAATGCCTGAAAGTAACGTAAAGTATTAAAGTTTTCTTTCTACTTTCATATTTGGGCAAGTTAGTTATGGTTCATGACAAGTGCATTAATATTATTACTGATTTACCCAAAGAAACATTGACTAGAGTGGTTCGGCGGTGGAGGTAGTTTAGGCAAATGGCGTACATGCAGTCTTTCAGACACATATCACTGCTTTCCCCAGCGGTGGAGAGGTATTAGCCGAAGATAGGTTTGGCATCATTCTCTTCCAACCTGATGCCTTCTTGCATTTTGATGCGGTGGTATTTTCTTTATAGTCTGGCCCTCTATAAATACCATACTTATCTTCAGGACATAGCTGCCTCTGTAGAGTTACTAGATAATGTACATGGATATAGGAAACGTATCCCCTTTGCCTCTCGATCTGAATTCAGAACCTGAAAAATCTTGTCACTCTTTTGATAATCAGCAGAGGGACTCTTGTATGACGGCTGATATCAGTTTTCCTGTTGATCTCAATTCAATCCCTGAAATCTCAGACTCCTCTCAAAATCAACTTACAAACTCATGTTTGTCCATTGATCTCAATTCAATACCAGCAAGCCCATCTTTGCTGCTTGATCTCAATTTAGTACCTGAAAACTATTGTCACTCTTCTGAAAATCAACAGGCAGAGTCATGTTTGCCTTTAGAGGTCGATAATCAACTTCATAACTATCATTTAAAAAGGAAAAGGTTTGTGGTTTACGCTTTGTTTCTGGAGATTGTACTTTAAAAGGATATTCTTTTAGAGCATCTTTGCCTCTTTATCTCTTGAAATGGAGCTGATTGGCATACAAATCCATCTATTATTCACAACAATATTTTGAAATGTAGCATTTGGTCCTTTACAGAGTTTCTTTAAGGGTGGAAGGGTATTAAGAAATTGACTCAAGTGTTGTGATAAAAATTTTTCAAATGGCAGAAAAATGTGAATTTTATGTAGAAGAGCTTATTATTTGTGAACAAAGTCAAATTAGGAAAAAATATTTTCATGATGGAGGAAGTATTATTTGTGGAGTGGCTTGTACTTGGCTTTACCCTCTTCTTGTTTGCTATTTTGTTGATCTCACCTTTGTTCTCATGAATAAATTGGTTCATATTTATTGATTCTAAAGGGTCACTTTTACATAATTTGATTGGAAGCACTTTGATAATGTTGCTCATATTTCTTGGCCCTGATAAGCTTTCTTTCTCTTTGTTGCTCAATTCATAACCGCAAACTCACCAAAAGGAAAAAGGAGTCAGTGGGATAAAATCTTGTTTTTGTTTCTGATTCATTTCCCTTCTACTGCTTATAGAAATGGATCACTTTCTGTTTCATGCTAGACAGCCTAGTGAATATAAACTTATCCAAGAAAAATAACATCAACAACTATCCTCTTGCTAGAAACAGTAGTTAGGTACAGTCAATTTGTTGAGATAATTGTACTCTTCCTAAGTCTGTTTGACCACCAATTGCATTTGAATCTGATGTGTGATGTATTATGCTTGCCATCATTTACCTTTTCCGACATTTTCAGCAATAATGTGTACTCTCTATTATATGTCTTCGGGTCTGTATAAAATTTTTGTTTTCTGCATTACTCTTCCTTTTTGATTTTGAATTTTGCAGACCACATGATGAGGTAGGGCATAATGATGTGATTACTGCAAAAAGATTGAGAGCAGCTCGTGAAAAGTCTAGACGAGATAAATTGAATAACTCTTTTCAGGAGTTAGAAAATGTTATAGGTAAAGCTTTGGTCCTTTGTTTCCATTTTCTATGAATACTCTGCTTCAGAAACATAAGGAGACATGTACTAGTTTTCTGCCATCCATTAATCAGGGTGACAATGATTGTCAATGTATCTTAGCAACCAACTGATTTATGCCACAAATTCAAATGGAATAAATGAAAAATGTCTTCAGAATTTCACTCATCCCATTTCAAAAATAGAGTAGAGAATTTTGTATCTAATTGCATAAAGGTCGTCTTTTGTTCTATTTTCTTTAAGTGAGTACTACATAGCTGTAATGCTTAAATAAGCTGGTCTCTTCAGTTCAAGTTGTGAAGTGAACTTTCTCCTCATTTTTTTTTTCCGGAACTTTGATAATATATTGCTGTCTCTTTGGCTGAATTGAGATGCAGATCCCAGAAGACAGAAGAGTTGTAAGCGAATCATACTTGATGATGCAATCAATACTTTGAAGGATCTAACATCTGAACTTAGCAAACTGAGAATTGAACAAGCAGCTCTTTCTGAAGAATCAATGGAGGTATTGAATTGATTCCTGAAAATCTTCTTCAACTATATTAACTTCCTTCTTCAGATAGCTTTTTGCTTAAAGAGTTTATTTGTTGCTGTTAAATAGCTGATACAGGAGAAGACTGAATTGAGACTGGAGAAGGCATCTCTGAAATCTGACATTGAAATTCTTGAACTTCAGTTTCAGCGTTCTCTTAGTTTTATTCTTCCATTTGCTCCAACTGATCCTTCAGACTTAACAGCACAGTCAACTTCAGGTCCCATTGTTCCTCATGCCCCTTCCGACCCAGTTCCAGTTCATTCTTCAGACCTCCAGACAGTACCTTTCTTGAAAGATCCATCTGTTATGCCATCTAAGTCTGATTCAACTTTTTCCCCCTATCATCTATCACTTGTTACTCCAAGCTTCGACGAGCCCTCTACTTCTACTTCATTTGTTCCAACATACTACAACCCTTTCCAGCAGAACTATGAAAGCGAGGGTGATGAAGTTGAAAATCATGGCAACATTGCAACTGAGCTGGAGCTAATGCCAGGTTCTATTTCTAAGAAGGTTAGTGAAAGGGAAATTCATGAAACATTTTATTCCATAGGCATCGCCAATGGTAGATAAAGAATGTTTATTCATTTCTTTTGCAGTTGTCACCTAGAGATAAGGGAAAGCAACCGCTGGAGGATTAGGGAAGTGTCAAAGATGGGAACTTTTTGAACATGCCTTCTGCCTCTTGAAGAGGATTACGGGGGCAGATTTTGTAATAGTGCTGATTTTCTGAACAAACCATTGCCTTGTGTTAAGAAACTGTGATATGTGTATCTATGGTTGTAACGGACATATATTGACCATTTTGTAAATATTTGGCTGTGAAAATTGGAATAGTTCCTACTTGTGTTTTTGCACGGGAGAATAAAATTCAATCAATGAACACAGAAAAACTTCCCCAGGTGAGAGTGGCAGCATACCAGCAGAAGCCAGTTTTTATTAGAAAGCAGAGAGATCTTGGCTGAGATTTAATAGCCCACTGTGATAATACATGCATACATATCTCGCATAAGGCAACAAGAATTCAGAACACTAACAAGAATGTACAGAGAAATGACCACTTAAAATGTGGCCATCTAACTAACTTCACACCAGATATGCCATTGCATTTGTCTCCAACAGAACTTCAACAAGACTTGGAAAAAATGGCAGTAGAGTTGAGCAATTTTTCTGACTTTCTGGAGAAGAATTTCGTGTGAAAGGAACCCACCCTCCCTTTCTTCCCTCCCTTCCTTAAACACTTCAACTTCATAACATACTACAAAAAGGAAGAGAAAGAAACAAAAAAAAAAAAAAAAAAAACTTCCAAAAGTGATCTAGATTCTCCGTGAGCTTCGCTGTACCTTTGGGCTAGATACGGCTCTTGAACCAATACTTGCAGTTCGCAAAAGTCTGCGAAATTCTGATAGGCTTATCTTCCCATCCTTGTCAATATCTGCTTCTTCTAACAGAGGGTCTATAGAGCCTCTCAGACCTGTGTGCTGCGCGTATCGTACAGTATAAAACAAACACATTAGTGAATTAATATGCAGCTTCTGTTAAAAGCAAAACTCAAGAAATGCGGAATTCAGATACCAACCATTTTAAGTTCTTCTGCAGTTATATATCCATCTTTATCAACATCAAATTTTTCAAAAGCAGTCTGTGATCTTTGTTGCCACTTCTCTGAATTATGCTCCTCTAACTGATGGACATGAAGTGTGGCTGCAACAAATTCTGAGAAGTCCACAAGCCCATCAGTGTTGCTATCAATCTGCTCCAGGAAACAGACAAAGAAACAGATCATTTTTTGATACAAGTCATGGATTTTGAGTTTCTATAAATACATTTCAGAAGCTATTATCTTTACCGCATGAAGAATCTCAATAACACGCGAATCTTTCATTTTCCAAGGGAGATCTTTGGCAAGGGCCTGCAGTAAACAGTTTATATAAGTTAGAAGATGCAAAATACAAGAACAAGTACTTAAACAGGCCTAAAAGTTTGCCAATTTTAATCCAGCAGGAAGCACATGGGTACAAACCTGTCTCATTTCTTCAAGACTAATGGAGCCATTTTTATCTACATCTATGGCATCAAACTGATCACGTAAATCCGCCAATTCCTCCTCGTCAAGTGTGCTAGCCAAAGCCTATAAATTATTGATAGAAAACTTAACATCTGAATTCGGGACTAAAAAATGTAACCAAAAATACTGAGAAGGTTGAAAATTACCCTCAGTGCAAACTGTTTTAAACGACTATATTTCACAAACTGCCGCATGTTATTAAGGACGGATATGTCTACTGGGATCTCTGAGGCATCTCCTCCTTCTCGAACCCATGGATGTGCTGAAAAAGTTGGATTCTATCAGTATAAGGCAATCTAACCTCTACACACCATTTAAACAAAACATGATAACACATACACAGGGCTTGCGCAGCAGTAAGTCTGGCACGAGGATCTTTCACCAGCAATTTCTTTACAAAATCTTTAGCACTCTGGCTTATGCTGGGCCAAGGTTTACGACGGAAGTCGGGCTTATTTTTTAGAACCTAAAATCATAAGAACATGTAAGTATATGCCAAACCTCAAAATGATATGAATGATACAGTTAGAACTATATAAACTTCCAAAACTTGAAGATGGTCATTTTCCCTCTTTTAACGAAGGAAAAGAAGAAACTTAACATTAATAGGAGTAAATATAGATAGATACAACATAAACATATAAGGAATGTCAAGATCCTACTAACTGCATGCAGTGAAAATGGAAAGAATACTATGAAACATTTCATTACCAATAAAAATTAAAAAAAAAATAAAAAAAAAAAAAAAAAA
>LVCA01018010.1:50856-63490 GCA_004801955.1 Calotropis procera
ATTTAACAAGAAAAATCCAAGAAAAGAAAATGTAGATTTTAATATACTTAATGCGACAATTGACGTGAAGAAATTGGTTTTCCTTCCTGTCCAATTGGCATAAGGTGATAAGTTTTAAAAAAACCATAATAATATTAGAATTGGCGAAGCTTATTTCCATGAAGCTGCAACCAAAGTAAGAGACAAGAGCAGAGACGAATTCTCCATGGCCATGGATGACGACTACCAAGGGATGGATGCTCCGCCCTTAATATTATTTTTTATGCGCCAATAACTAATCAAGAATTTTAAATTGCAAAGAAAAATAAAAACCTTCACGAAATCAAACCCCCGATCAAATCAACTACAGTTACAAACCAATAATTTTGTTTCATCAAAATGAGTCCTTCACTCACCCCTACCCTTCTTCATTGAGGTCATTCCTGCAAATTTCTGTTATGATTTAGATGCCCTTTTGTCTCCAGGCACCCAACTCTATCCTGGGATCAATATCGTGTTCTTCACATGAAGAAATAACAAAGAATTTGTATTTCTTGAATTTGATGTTTACAAGAAAAAACATACCAGTTAAGAGAAGATTGTGATGACCCCATGGGTCAATTTTGCTTCATGATATTAGGATGATGGGAGGGCTGAGACATCAGAGTACAAGGCTGATCATCTCTTTTATCCTTTGCTTCTTCATATATCTTCGATCTTCTAATGCACAAGAAGGTATGCGAGTTACCCCTACTTTAGTTCATTTAAGTAGAATTCTCTGCAACTGCTGAAAAGACGATATATTTATTTCTACTCTCTGTGTGTTCAATAATCTTGTACTTGTTTCTTCAAACTTTTGTCCACTCTTAACCTGCGGAACCTGCAATTAGAAATTTTTAAGACATCAGCAGGAGCATACATATAAACTATAATAAACAGGTAAGAATTGCAAGAAGACTAGGAATGAAATATTGCCTGTGTACCAGATATTCCTCGAGCCAACTTACATTTGTAGCAAAAGCTTTCTTTTTTGTTAACTCTGGAAGCTTTTACAACAGGATTTGTAAGCATACGGTGCTGTGCCAAAGGAAATGTAACTGAACCTACTACGAATACACTATGGATAAGTGATGAGAGATGGTATCCTGACTATCACAGTTGTGAAGAAATAAAAGGCTCAATCCAGAAAGACACAGAGGACGATAAAACTCGTGTTTTCACATCTGATGTTGCTCGAAAATGGTGTTATAACTTGACCACAGAGAAGGCCCAAAACTACTTAATAAGAGGAACATTTCTTCCTGGGAACCTGCAGGGAACATCTAATCTAGGCACTTTCTTCAGGGTTTCGGTTGATTCTACAGAAGTAGGCCTGGTGAATTCATCCAAAGGATCAGAGGTCGAGGTGATTTTCAAAGCAAGCAAAGGATATGTTAATTTCTGCTTACTCAGGGACAGGGGAGAACCCTATATATCAAAGCTGGAAATAAGACCTATCTCTCCAACATACCAGAGCTTGGAGCCTTCCAGTGTGCTCAAGCTTGTAAACAGAGTAGATGCGGGCAATCAAGGAGGAGAAGTCAGGTATATTTATCATGAAGGCAAACAATTTCCTCCTGTTCTCCCCATCCAAAAAAAGTGGGTGGGGGGGAATCTGCATTCGTGTTTTTCAAAAATCTCAAGAACATGTTTAATTGTTCCCATCTTGGTCACATTTAAAATTTCAGGTACCCTCTTGACCAGTACGACAGAATATGGAAATCATACTTATATGCTGATCCATTGGCTAAACAAACATCATCATTCACAGCAAACCTTTCCAACAATGCACCTGAACTGACAGTACCTCCTATTCAAGTTTTACAGACAGCCCTAAGCCATCCAGAAAGGTTGGAGTTATCGTACGAGAATTTGGATCCTGGGTACTACAAATATGATCTGTTCCTCTATTTTCTCGAACTCAATGATTCTGTTCAAGCTGGGCAAAGGGTGTTTGATGTATATCTCAATGATGAAAAGAGAGTACAGGTTGATATAGTGCTTGAGGGTTCCCGTAGCTATGCAGCTGTTCTGAATATTACAGCAAATGGACATCTCAACCTGACCATGGTCAAGGCCTCAAATGGATCCCAGCTTGGACCAACTATCAATGCTTACGAAATTTTGCAGGTTTATCCCATACTGGTTCAAGATACTGTACAAGAAGAAGGTAAAGAAGCAAAAAGTTAATTGTTTTGGAGGAACCATACATGTAAAAAAAAAAATTGTAATAAATAATAATATTACAGAACTATATGGATTTTGATGTACCTGACTTCCCTCTCTTGTGCCTTTCAGTGAGTGCCATTATGGATGTGAAGAATGAATTACTGACCAGAAATTCAGATAATGAACTCCTTAGGAGCTGGTCTGGGGATCCTTGCCTTCCCATTTCCTGGCCTGGATTGTTCTGCCAACTTCTCAATGGTTCCTCCATCATCACTAAGCTGTAACTGTTTAATCTTTCATTTGGAATAAACTTTGTGATTGGCAGCATTCTTTATCATGTGTTCAACAAAGTTATCGTCTTATTCTACCATATTTTTGCCGCAGAAATTTGGCATCCTCTAGGCTTGAGGGGCAACTTCCTGCAAGCTTCACTATGCTAACTCATCTCAAGGAAGTGTATGATCGAAACTCCCTTTCTAGACCATTAATCATTTTTCTTTAATTAGCAATACTCAAGGTCGTAAGGCAAGATTTTGTTTCTGACCCTTTTGATTTTCCAGGAACATGAGTAACAATTACTTCACTGGAGCAATCCCAGGACTCTCAACATCCTTCTCCTTGACCTCCATGTAATTTATCCTTTTCTGTAAGAAGGCATTCCAAAGTTCATTATATTTTTCATATTGGATCAGTTTTACCCAAAGAAATCATAACATCATTTGAAGAGCAGAGCTATTCTATTCCAAGACCCACAATCACATAAAAGTAATGTACAATTTGTAAATAACATTTCTGTTTGTGAAGATCTGACTAAATTTACTTTTGATGTTTAAGGGATATAAGCCACAACAATCTCACGGGAGATATCACAGAGTTGCTAAACTCACTACCGAATTTGACTGCATTGTAAGTGCTCCAAGAACAGATTCCATTTTCCAGCACTTTTCATGCAAATGTAATGTGAGTGTTTTGGGTTAGCTTAACCTGCATGATTCACTATTCTTTCCCCCCTCATTGTGTTCAGATATTTTGGATGCAATCCCGGACTCAAAAGCGGACTTCCAGCGAACCTTAATACATCAAAACTTGCTACAGAGTAAAAATTCTTATACTTCATGAAATCTAGGATAAACAAGAATAACGTCCAAAACCATTCCAAGAATAATAGCAAGAATCTGATTAGTCTTTTATGTCCTGAATTTCAGCCAAGGGATGTGCGGCAGTCAAGTATCTAAGCGTTCAGTGCGAGGCATTGTCATAGTTGCAGTCACAGGAGGTTTTCTCTTTTTGGCACTAGCAGTTGGAACATCCTTGGTTTGCATTTACAAAAGAAAAATGCGGTCTGGTGGGAAGTTTGGAACAAATGGATATCCGATTATAAAGAGTATGCTTAACTGGCTTTAATTTTCAGCTACCTATCACTGTCAAGTTGAACTATAGACATTAGATAATTCACCAACTTATTTACCTAATTCATATACAAAATAGCACTAAGTAACCATTGTTGTTCCCCCCAAACAATGTTGATAAAGCTTTTGAATTTACAGATGCAGTGTACTCAATACCCAGTTCAGACATTATGCTAAGGTCAATATCCATCAGAAGCTTTACTCTACACTCCATAGAAGTAGCTACGCAGAAGTACAAAAGCCTAGTAGGTGAAGGCGGGTTTGGATGTGTTTACAGAGGCAATCTTCCTGATGGTCAAGATGTGGCTGTGAAGGTTCGATCAGCCACATCAACACAGGGAACACGTGAATTTGACAATGAGGTGGTAATCTATATCAGCCACCATCAGTTTTTTCACTTGCAAAAAGCAACAAGGATCTGGATAAGGTTTTAATAGACAGATCATTACACTCACTGCATACCTCTCTTAACATTCCTACCAGCAATATCATTCCACTGACTGGTATCACATTATTATCAAGTGATTTTGCAATCAAGAGATCAACCATCCCTCTTTCCAAACTTATTAGGATTTCAAAAGCTAACTAAACTGAGCATTCATCTGCAAAATGCAATGGCATCAGATGCCATCTTACACTTTTTCATGATAAATTCTACAGTTGAACCTGCTCTCAGCCATCCGTCATGAGAACCTGGTTCCACTTCTTGGCTTCTGCTGTGAAAATGACCAACAAATTCTTGTTTATCCCTTTATGTCAAATGGATCCCTACAGGATCGCTTATATGGTACTACCTAAATGCAAATTCTCTTAAAGTTTATCTTTCTCAATCAGTAGTTTCTTCCTAACTTACTTTCTTATTTTAAACAGGAGAAGCAGCAAAGAGAAAGATTCTAGATTGGCCCACCAGACTATCCATTGCCTTGGGAGCTGCAAGAGGTAAAATTAGCTACAATCATAAGATTTATCTTGTAACCTTATCATTCTAGTCTATTTGGTACTTTCCACTTTATCAGTCAGCAATGCATTAGAATCAGTTTTTTTGTCTTAAATATCTCTATAGCAATAGCAAAGAACTGACGCTCAAAATCAAACAACAACCAGAACATTTATTGCTTTGCATCCTGGTATCTAATAGATGAGTTCCACCCTTTTTCCCCAGGTTTGACATATCTCCATACATTCTCAGAACGTTGTGTAATACATAGAGATGTGAAATCAAGTAACATACTCTTAGATCAAAGCATGACTGCCAAGGTAGCAGATTTTGGCTTTTCAAAATATGCACCTCAAGAAGATGATAGTGGTACATCTTTAGAAGTGAGGGGTACGGCTGGATACTTGGACCCAGAGTAAGTACATACACTGTAGAATGAATTGTTATGCTTCATAATCCATCCAGTTACATAATTATCGGCTATTCCAATGACAGAATTGAAATTAACTAACGGCATTCCTAATTTGGCTCTAATCTATTTTTGATTTATTACTATTACTAACTAATTATTTCTATCAGGTACTATTCAACCCAGCATCTGTCTGCGAAGAGTGATGTATTCAGTTTTGGGGTTGTACTATTGGAAATTGTAAGCGGTCGAGAACCCCTTAACATAAAGAGGCCACGCAGCGAGTGGAGTTTGGTTGAATGGGTACAGTTCAAATTCCAACTTTCTATTTTTGCCATGAATTACAGACATAATCTCTCCTGATATTACATCTGCATCGAAAAACAAGATTTTATCTGGTATTAAACCACCATAAAAAAAATAATAACCAGGATCAAGCTAATCGGCTTGGAAAGGATAAGTTCCAGCAAATCAACAAAAGCAAATAAAATGAACACCTTTAGACACTCAAATGCCTTACTATAACCATAAGGACTAATTCAGGAACAGATTAATATGACATCTCAAACTGATTTGAGTATCTTAGAGAAATGGTAACAATAAGAATATTTCATTTGTTCTATTTAGTTTTTACTTACCTTAGAATCTTGTTGAATGCAGGCAAAACCCCGAATAAGGAACTCAAAAATTGAAGAAATTGTAGATCCCAGCATAAAGGGAGGGTACCATGCAGAAGCAATGTGGAGAGTACTGGAGGTAGCTTTGGCCTGTATTGAGCCTTATTCTGCCTATAGGCCCTGCATGGTCGACATTGTTCGGGAGCTTGAGGATGCTTTGATCATAGAGAACAATGCATCTGAATACATGAAGTCCATTGACAGTTTTGGGGGTTCAAATCGCTATTCTATAGAGAGGCCAATTGTTATCCTACCCACTCCAGTTCCATCAGAACTGTCACCCCTTCCATCACAACCACCACCTCCACAACCTAGATGATCATTGTGGTCAAAAAGGTACTTCAGAAGGTGGTTATTCCCCAAGATGATTAAAGCAAGGAAAGTGGAAGACGGGTCCTGTAATTTCTTCCATAAGGATGCAAATCCTGATTATATTTTTTTTTTTGCTGCATTTTCCTAAAGGCCACACATTACAAGGAATCAAAATATTTGCTAACACTTCCTACTGAGTATATTTTAGGCAGTAAGCTGCAGTAAGTAACCATTACTGGTACAAAATAGAGACTAGGACACCCTGCTAAAACTTCGAGAATTTTCTTTTTGTTGTCAATATCCACATTTAGCCTCCTAGATGTTGATAAGAAAAGGAATAATATGCACAAAGAATATCCATGTTAACGGCCTTAAGAACCCATCCAAGGACAATATAAAAGATACACATATTCATTTTTCTATTTTCCTTTTCAATTCCTAATGTAATAAGTTCCAAAATATCGAAGAGAGATACCAATAAACAGCAGTTTCTGCTACCTGTCCAACATACCTTGCTCCATATGTATCTGATGTAAAAATGCTGAAAAATCCACTCAAAATATAGTAGGCTGAGATATGGGTCCCAGGGAAGATTGCAGAGGTCTGAACTACCTCTTTGACTTCCTATGCCACCGGCCCGAAGAGGCAACGTACATCGAGGGAGATTTGAGGGAAGAATTTTCCGTTCTCCCAATTTGCTTGAATTTATGAATCCCCCAAAGAAGAAAACAGTCATTCTTGTTCACCTGAGTTCAGCCGGAGTTTTTCGTTTTTCTTTTTTCTATAATAATTTGAATTTAATTTATTATTTTTTTATACATTATCAATAATTATTATATATTTTATTAAAAGACAGACGATTCATTTTATTCCGACCATCTGCTTAAAAAACATAAAATCAATCGCACAACAAAGTTTTTGACTAAAAGACAACTTCTATTCCATGTCGAAGGAAAAATTTTAGTCAGAAAAGGATTTTAGGTAAAAATATTGAACCACCAAGTTTTGCCCCTTCTAATTCTCTCTAAGGGGGGAAACGGGAGAGCAGTACGGGGACACAGGGATTATTTCCCGTGTAGGGAAAGGACTGTTTGTTGTTGGAAGGTTGGCGGTGTCAATTTCATTTCAAATCACTGTATATGTCGTGTGTTTTGATTCTGAGTTCTGTGGAAAATTCATGCAGGTGCTGCACCCGACAATAGGCCATTGTGCCTGAGCAGGGCCTCTGGAGAAGGTTCACGGCCCCTGAATGCTACGAATACCTGCGGAGGCATCGCAATACAAATTAGCAAAACCACATGAATCTTGTTGTCTGCACGTTCAATTCTCACCAAGAAAAAATTGTTTCAAACAAAGATACGTTTAGCGTTCTCAGTAGCCTAACCTCAAGTGGAGCTTTTCCACCTCCAAGAGCAAGGATGGTCTCTCGGAATTTGTGCCCAGTTTCTTTTACGGCCTGTAAACACAAATCATATGAGAAATCTAGATATGATTCTTTTTTAAAAAGCATGAGAATTTTGTACAAGAAATGGGAAAAGGGTACCTTTTCATCCTCAAGTCCAGCATCTTCAAATGCTGAGAAAGCATCTGCAGACAACACCTCAGCCCACTACAGAAATTTGAACACCAAACCATATTAAGTAGTTAAATAGGCATCTCTCTAGATTCCCATTGCAGTATATAAATTTGTTTACAAGGTATGTTTTCTTCCACTAGCGAGCTCATTTCAGAAGGTACCTTATAACTGTAATATCCTGCTGCATATCCACCTGCAAATATATGACTGAAACCACATAGAAACCTATCATCTGGAAGCGGAGGAAGCACTTGAGTTTTTTCAGAGACCCTTCGGTCAACATCATAGATTGATTCTGAACCACCAGGAACGTACTTGGTATGCAACTCAAGATCAACGGTTGCAAATCTTAACTGCAAATGCATGTAAAACCATTTAGAAACTAGTAAAATCCTTTTTCAGGAAGGTTCATTGATAAATGTTTCTACAGTTGAAAAATAGAAAACTTGGGCAATCACTTTCATCAGCCCATTGGAATAAATACTAGAACAATTTGCAACCTTGGAGAAAGAGGCACAGTAGACATAGACCCAACTTGATACTTAGGAAAACTAGACATCAAAGTTTCTGACTTCAATAAGTTTAGGTGTGGTAAAGATCAATCCTAAGGCATCACATTTTTCATATTTCAATCCTGGCTTTTAATGAGAACGCAACTTGAAACTTAGGTAGGGAGAGTGATCACGTTTTTCATGGCTATAGCCAAGTAAAATTCTTGATCCATACAGAAAGTACTAATAAAAACGAAATTATCTAGGATATAGACAGTTCCATTAGCCTGGAATACACCTTCCTGGTGATCAAATATATTCTCATGAACCCAACACCACACAAATTAAGTGCTAGACCAAATTCATTAAAAATAATATCAAGGGCAATGTAATAAGTAAGCTGGAGCAGAAATGGAATCATGAACTAACCTGACGAAGACTTAAAGAACCAGCACGGAAAGTCCTAGCAGCAAGAAGTTTCTTGTATATTTCCTCAGGGAGACTCTCTCCTGTTTCATAATGCTTGGCAATGCTCATCAAAGTGTCCCTGCAATAAGCATAATGAAACTTAAAACTAACCAATGGCAAGGATATAAATAAGCATGCAAACTAGACATAGGTAAGTAAACCATATGCAGGTAATTTTACCTATGGTAGCACCAATTTTCCATAAACTGTGAGGGCAATTCCACAGCATCCCACTCAATACCCCGAATACCAGCAACCAAGCCCTCATCTTGCTTAGTGAGCATATGCTGAAGTGCATGGCCAAATTCATGGAAGACAGTCTCCACCTAAAATTTAATCAAAACCAACATAATAAATAAACTAAATGTTAAAACCGGAAAGTAGTTGACCACCTAGGAATAGTGGGGCCTTTTCTAAAGGCCGAAAGAATAGTTTCCTCAATAAGGTGCAGCAATTTAATGATGTTCAGAAAATGTGTAACAATTTTCACCTCACGAAAAGTCATGAGACTTGGCTTGTCACCAACAGGAGGCATTTGATTGCAGACCATGTGTGCAACAGGCAACCGAACAGAGGCGCCATCTCTTGACAATACACGACTTCGACTAACAACTTCATCCATCCAAGCACCTCCCCTCTTTTCAGATGGACGAGAATAAGGATCGAAGTAAAAGTATGCTATCGGACTTCCAGAGGAGTCATTGACACGGTAAAACCTAATATCAGCATTCCAGACCTAGTAATAACCAATATCATTAGAAAACAGAATCATCTGTCATGCTGAAAATTTATCAGCAAAAGGAAGGATGATAAACAAAGAAGCAAATATATCACCGGAGCTAAACCATCAGCTGGCACAACATTGATTCCAAAGAGCATCTTGGCAAGTTTAAAAAGGCCATCCATTACTTTGGGCAATGAAAAGAAAGGACGTAATTCTTCCTACAAATATTTACAAGACCACAAACTGAGAGCTTGTCAAAGAAAAGAAAAGCAGTAAAAGTACAGTTTACTTTTGCTACAGTATTTAGCTACAGATAATACAAATAACTTTACAATATTGTCCAAACTAACGATTTATCAAATTAAATTTAAACCCCAAGACCAAGTTTCAATCTTGCACAATTTTACGTGTGTGCATTAGATAAAGAGATAGAGAGAGAAATGAACCTCATTTATTTCATATTTCGATTCACGAAGTCTCTCACTCCAAAAGCTGATATCCCAATGATTCAAATCATCAGCTTCTGGAGCATTTTGATCTTTAGCGAATTTTACGAGATCCTCCATGTCTAAACAAACACAGAAATAACGATCAGTAGGAATCATCTGGATCAAAAAAGGTGTTCATTTCAACTTTAGTAGTAAAAACTACAATAAAGAAAAGAAAAGACAAAACACAAAGGAGGAATTGGCCCTTAAGTGGGATAAAAGCAACTAGGGCTCTGAAGCAGAAGACAGCAAGTGAGAAACCACCATGTTTCTGTTCAGTTATGCAAAAGGTTCCATTACTAAAGAGGATAAAAATGCAGCGATTATCATGAGATGCTGTTAAAGAAACCACCTTGCACTGCAGCATCCCAGGATGCAGACCGGAGCTTTTCAAGGAGCTCTTGTGCTTTATCAACAGTTGCCATCTTGGTAGCCATGCTTACCTAGTAATATCAATAAATATAACTTGATAAACCAGCATAATTTTGTGGCAAATTCGACTAGTAGATAAATCATACCTCTGCATAGTTATTATACCCAAGAAGTTTGGCCTTCTCTAACCTGAGCCTCAGAATTTCATCAACTAGTGGTGTGTTATCCAAATCTCCACTTGAAGCACGTGTCACATAAGCACAGTAGACTTCCTCCCTCAAGCTCCGATTCCTAGCATGTTGCATGACAGCCATGAAACTTGGAGCATCCAATGTAATGACCCACGGACCATTTTCAGCTGTAGCATTTTCATGACCCTGCAAAATTTACAAAGAGGTTTATAAAACAGAACAAAAAAATTCCAACAATGAGGGAATCAGATAGAAGTAAACAGCTTACCTTAGATACAGCTGTTTGGGCTGCTAATCCAAGAGCTGTACTCGGCAACCCTTCAATGTCTTTCTTATTTGTAATTAACTTCTCAAATTTTTTTGTGGCATCCAGAACATTCTCCTCAAACTTTTGAGATAGTTTTGCCAAATCCTGGAAATTAATTTTTTAAAAGGTAAAAGGGATGTGGCATGGATCACAAAACAAAATTCATTAAAATTAAGCATCATAAGTACTGAGATAGATAGGACTATTGAAAGAAAGAAAGATGTCACTGCTGCTCTACCAACTGAAAAGAACAAACCACACACCCGTGAGGAGAGGAGAAGGGAAAAGAGATATGATTGAATGTGTATGAGTGGCAGGTTTGTGTGTGTACACAGTTTAGAGCAGGAAATTGATAAATTCCAACTCAATTTCCGTGAATGTGAAAAGATGCAGACAACAATATCAGCAATTAAAATCAGCAGAATCTTATAGGGTGGTTCTTATAAGTTATAACAAGAGAGCCTAAATTTAGATAAGCATGCATTATGAGTTAAAAATGTGAGTGTCTGTAATATCAATCCAATAAAACTGTGGAAAAGAAAATCCAAAGAATCCATATCCAAAAATGAATTATATATGTGGAGAATAGACCTGTTGAATTTTGTTGAATTGTTCCCTTTTATCATCTTCAAGAGCAATGCCACTAAGAACAGCCTCCTTTATTTGTCCTGGAAACATAAAACAGATATCATTATCAGGCATGTCAACTTCAAAAATCAAAAGGTTCTGAAGCAAATTAACTTCCCACAACTTTTAAGAATACAAACTCTAAAATGACAAAGGCAAAAAAATGATATAATCATAAAAATTCAGTCTGCTAAAAAAGAAGATTCTCAGGTGTTATGCATAGGATGGATGGCAATATTATGTAACAGAAATGACAATCTTAAAAATCAAGGTAAAATAGATACCAAGAAGGGAATGAAACTGAGATTATTGCACAGAAGAATCATTAAAGTAAAATATCTACAGTACAAGATGTGGAAAAACTGGGATAGGTCCAAATGGTTACAAGTTCCATCCTTTCCAGCTTCATGTTGCCTAAAAAATAATAGAGCTAAGATGCGGAAATGATTGTAATACTACTAAAATGGACGCCGAGGAATCACAAGAGAGGACATCTTTAAAATTCCAATGCGCTAAGTTTATTGGGCAAGAAACTAGAAATTAATTATCAATGAAGAATAACAAGGGAAGTTTTGCACTGAAATTGCATCAGATTGTCTGTTGTAAGTGGTAAAAGAACAGAAGAAGAATTGCAAAGGTTGAATCTTTACAAAGAAAAAGTTTTAGGAATTGTACCTTCGACAATTCTTTTGCGAGCATCACTTAGAGAATTCCATTCAGGAGACTCTTTGATTGATTTAAATGCATTATAGATTGGCTTACTCTGCCCTGCTTTCAGTTCAAAAGCTACTTTTTCTGGCTGCATATCAAAAATTAAATATAAAATGAGCAATACACCACGAAAAACATAGAAAAAAAGAAGAAAATGAAATGTAAAATGATAACCTCAAGAACAAAATCTTTCAATATAACAGCCAAAAGAATTATACGAGGATGGTACATTCAAGCGAGCACATAGGAATGAGCACAAAAACCAACAGATATGAAAGGTCCTAAAAAACAACACAGCAGACGATGAATGTTTGAAGTAGCGTGATATATGTATAAGAGTAGCGACACAAAACAAAGAATTAGGCTTTCCACCCATTTTTCTAAGAACATACAAAGAAAGCCTGCGAATAAAGCACAAAAAGTGTTCCCTCTAAGGTAAGCCCCTACATCGAAAACTCAGAGAGAAATCAAAAGTGGGATATGGACCTGGACTTCTTCAATAGCAGAACGAAGTTCAGGATTATCCTTGACAGACTTGAGATGATTAACAGCACCCCAAACAACAGCCAATCGATCACTGATCTTCTCCATCGGCTCCACCAACTTCGGCCAAGATGGTTCCACCGTCTTCTCCAATTCCTCCAATTCTCCTGCCTACACAAGTATACACCAAATCCAAAACCTACTCATTTCAACCGAAACACGCAACCCCAAAAACCAAAAAAAAAAAAAAAAAAAAAAAAAAAAA
>LVCA01018012.1:19407-30564 GCA_004801955.1 Calotropis procera
TATTGGTTGAGTATTTGGGATTTTTCATTTTTTGTGATTGTGTTTGGGTAATTACTGAAATTCGATCCATATGTTTGTTTGCCTTTATCTGTACCTCATTCTCTTGGAAGAGAATGTAGTTTTCTTGATAAGGGAATTGATAATTTGGACTGGAATCTAATCTGTAATCAGAGGGTTTTCGTTTCTAACATAAACTAGAGGTACATTTTATCCGAATAAATTGATGCATTTCGTTTCCTCACCTGATCCAGTGACAGTGAGATTGAGTTTTTAAATATTTGATTAAGTGTTCTTTCAAATCCAATTAGGTTAAACGATCAACCTATTGTGTATTTGGTATAAAAATTGTGTTATTTCTTGTATAATATGTAAATTCGGGTATGATATGAGGTATTTGAGAAAGTTAATTGTAAATTGTGGCATCCAATTGGGATTTTCAATCCCACCCATCAAGCATGCCAAAAACCCATATTATAATATGTTTGGGAATGAATTTCAATGATTTTTAGATGCATTAATATTTTATCTTAATTGTAAACAGCTTATAACCATAGAAGGAAGTTCATATGACAAGCACATGGAGTAATCTTAAACGGAAAGGATCAACTAAGTTTACTCAATAACCTAATAGAATGATTGTTCATGGTAATCCTATATTGCAGTTTTTTGGTGCAATTTCTGTAACACTTATGTTTATCAGCTTTCTGCTTGTAATTGTATCTCTAGAAAATTTGACATCTAATCTTACAGTGGACCTTCTTGATTTACAGGAATGGATTGCCCCAAAGGCAATGCACTTGAAATTACTAAATGGTGCTCTAAATCGTCTAACTGTGAGTGGGTTCAGAATTTATTGTTCTGTTTGCAAAATGGCTACGGAATTTGAACAGCTTTATAACAAAACTGTCTCTCTCTCTTTTTTTTTTTTTTTTTCACACTTTCAGTCCAAGAAACAAGAATTGGAGCTCTGGTCTCCCTTGCCCAGCCAAGGATGGAAACCCTGTCTCGACTCTCGTAGTACACCATGTGAGCATTTCTTGCTACTGGATCAATATTCTGGGAACTATAGTCACAACTTTCCTGAAAATTTCTCAAAGAGGTGTTTCAAAAAAATTTGTGTGCTTGTTCTCATACTGCTTCTGCTTTTGCAGTTTTACACAAGAAACCACAGGGTTATATCCAGGTGTTTCTTGATGGGGGACTCAATCAGCAAAGAATGGGGATTTGCGATGCAGTAGCTGTTGCTAAGATTCTTAATGCAACACTTGTGATCCCTCACTTTGAAGTGAATCCTGTTTGGCAAGATTCAAGGTATTTTACACATGAAATTTCTCTGTTATCATTTTCATACTTGAAAAAAAGGTCCTCTGACGTAATTTTTTGTGAAGTTCATTTACAGATATATTTGATATTGATCATTTTATTGATATCCTTAAGAATGAAGTTTCTATAGTCAAAGAGCTGCCAAGCCAATACTCTTGGAGTACCAGAGAATACTATGCAACAGGCATAAGAGATACTAGAATCAAAACTGCACCTGTCCATGCATCTGCCACTTGGTATCTTGAAAATGTCTTGCCTGTAATGCAGAGGTTTGTACAAAATAACTATACTGTTATAGTCAAGTTGCCTTCTTCAAATATGTATATACTGTATATCTATGATTTTATTTTTTTGTGCCATTGGATTCTCTCTCTAGTCAACACAATTTCTTTTGGTGGATTAATTAATGCATGCTTTCACTTTCAATATGCAAATGCCGCGACTGAAATTTCTGGTGCATTAATGTTGTTTACTACAATACAATAGAGAGCATGAATGTCCTGTCCTTATAACCCTCTACTCATATGTCCTCTGTTTTTCATTTTTCTTCTTCCAGTTACGGGATTGCTGCTATAGCCCCATTTTCTCACCGTTTGGCATTTGACAACCTTCCTTCTGACATCCAACATTTGCGTTGTAAGGTTAATTTTGAGGCATTAGTTTTTGTTCCCCACATCAGAACGTTAGCAGAGTCCATTATCAGTCAATTGCGATCTTCTTCTAGCGACAACAGGGGATCAGATGGTTCTCGCCTGCAGGAGAGAACAGATAGTAAGCAAACAGCTGGAAAGTATGTAGTATTGCATCTTCGCTTTGACAAAGTATGAGTCTTTTTTCCTCCTTAGTTGTTCAATTCCCACCCACAAGATATATAATTTTGTTAAGATTATTATGCACACCTAATTTTACCAGTTGAAATAGAACTGTGGAAATGCTAAATTTTCAATTCCAATCCTTTGGATCTGCAGCTATGGCATAATATTTGAGTTCTCATTGAAACCTATCCTGGACAGGATATGGCTGCTCACTCTGCTTGTGAGTTTGGTGGGGGTAAAGCTGAGAAATTAGCTCTTGCAAAATACCGCCAGGTACTTTGGCAAGGAAGGGTGCTCAACTCTCAGTTCACTAATGAAGAACTAAGAATTCAAGGGCGTTGTCCGTTGACACCCGAAGAGATTGGACTCCTTTTAGCTGCTTTGGGGTTTGACAACAGTACCATATTATATCTTGCTTCCCACAAGGTTAATTTTTTATTTGAGGGAAAGTTTGTGCAGTGATTCATGATTATGAGCATTTTACATTGTGCATGAGTTCGAATGCTTCTTTTTATTTTTTTTTTTTTGGGTAAATTTCAGGTATATGGAGGTGAAGCAAGAATTTCAACTCTTAGAAAACTGTTTCCATTAATGGAGGATAAGAAAAGCCTTGCCTCTGCTGAGGAACTTGCAAAGGTTGAAGGAAAAGCTTCTCTGTTAGCTGCCATTGATTATTATGTAAGCATGAAAAGTGACATTTTCATTTCTGCTTCTCCAGGGAATATGCATAATGCACTGGTAAGACTTCAACAACTTTCAGTTTCGCTGTTTAAATTTGTGTAAAAGGTTGCAGTATTTTGCTGGAGTTAGATATGGTTTTGATTGAATTCTCAGGTTGCTCATCGGGCGTACTACAACCTAAAGACTATTAGGCCAAACATGGTACTTTTGGGGAAGCTTTTCTTGAATAAAAGCCTGGAATGGTCAGAGTTTCAACAAGCAGTACAGATTGGCCACAAAAATAGACAAGGACAACTCAGGTTAAGGAAAGAAAAACAGTCCATATACACCTATCCTGCTCCTGATTGCATGTGTCAAGCTTAGCTTATAGATTTCCTTCTTTTTTTTCATTTTCACTTTTTAAGATAATCAGAATCTGAGATGGATTTTTGTTAGACTAACTGTACTTGCTAGTATATAGTTGCAATATCACGTATTCTCATCCCGCATCTAAAGTAGGCAATGTCAGTAAGGAACCATAAAGTCGAGAAAATTCTGAGATGCCAAATATATTCATCTAAGGAATATGATGATTCTTGTTCACATCTTTGAGGTACGGGAGATAGTTGTCTCGAAATAGGTCAACATGGTCGATCAGGTTAATCAATAAGAGCTTATTTACAGTGCAAAAAATGCCAGCCTGTAAAAAAGAATGGCTTCTTGGCATTCTGCAGAAGACATGGTTAGACCAATAAAGGAGAAAAACTATAAGGAAATATGGTGGTGATCACCTTCCCTTCTCTCGTGGATCACGGGTTGCAGAAGGAGTTGTTGACATGTCAGCTGTTGTTTCATCTTCCTTATCTTTGCCTAAGACAGCCAACTCTTTCGCCTCTGCTGAAGAAAGTGTAGGAGGCACAGCCGATTCTTCTTCATCAATTGGGAGTGTCCTCTTAGATCCTTCTAAAGCGACACCAAGAACAATGTTATCCTCGAGGAGAGTATTCGATGGTCTTGGGATGTCTTGCTTTGTTGGTGGTGAAGTGGTCAGAGCTTTATCTATCTCATCACTCTCCAGATCTTGTTCTTCATCTTCAAACGCATCATCAGATGATCCCACTGCCAACTGTCCAGCGTCTGATGATGACATCATGGTTGTGGTGATCTTCGTCTTCCCACTGTCATTTCCTGATGAGATATTTTGATCAAAATTTTCATCGTCAAGATTTGATGATGCTCGTCCTGCCATCATAGCTTTATCATCTTTGTCTTCATTATTAAGTTGTACTGAGCTTGCTGAAGCTCTGGTCTTATCATCATTGTTGATGTTGTAAGGTGGCTCAATCAGCAATAGATGAGGGTTTGCTGCTGGTTTTGCTTGAGAGAAAATTGTCTCAGCAAATGGCACCCTATCCACATCAGACTCCCCATACACCTTCTGATATGTACGGAGAGGAGTAGCAAGCCGAGCACGATGATGACTGATCACTCTAAGCAGATCCAGCAATATAGCTTCCTACATAAATGGAAAGAACTGATAGTAAGTGATTATCCCCTAGCAACCTGTTAATTTCCACAGGAATAAACTTAGGTAAAAGAAACACAAATAAGGCATAGAATACGGCCTTAGTACGTGGAAGTTATTGTCAGTGGTAGGAGAAATATTGAAAGACAGCAAAACATAACTACTACTCCATAAAGAGAGGCCATAAGTACTTGCATACAGATGCTAAATGCTATAGAGACGTTTCTTATTAGAAACTACACCAAAACTATGATCCATGAGCTCATATATATGTATTTTTGAACGCCAAAAGGAACTGAGACAAATGAATTTACCACAGGAGCACTAGACTA
Organism: Calotropis procera; assembly: GCA_004801955.1. Lineage (NCBI taxonomy): Eukaryota > Viridiplantae > Streptophyta > Magnoliopsida > Gentianales > Apocynaceae > Calotropis > Calotropis procera. The sequence continues at coordinate 24,063 of LVCA01018012.1, forward strand.
GTAAGTTTAATTTGCCAAGTTAAAAAAGCAGTTAAACAAGATATATTTCATAATCTATTAACTGGTGAAATAACAGTACTTACAGTGAAGAACACTACCTTAACAGAGAGATACTCTTCAAAACGTGAGGTCTTCGCAAAACAAGAAACCATAATCTGTTGAATCAAGCACACCATGAGAAAGAGTCCACAATAACAACATTACATAAGAGTAACTCAAAATAGAACAACAAGAAGCAGATGCAAGACAATTGGCAACCAAATCAGCATAGTTTGCAAAAAATCTTCAACTCCACATTATGGTCAAATCTGTTGAAATTCTCAAAGACATTTTTCAATTTAGAGATGGAACCAAGGTAAATGTACAAATCTTAATAGTGAACAACTACCGAGGGCTCATGAATTGAAAGCACCACTCATGTTAACTTTAATAAAGGAGGAAACAAGTGGATCCCCTATTCAAATCAAGCCCTTCGGTTTGCAGTATAATAATACTTCCAGATGGTGCAATATACAAATACCGCACAAAATGAACAACTATTCCAAGAAAATGACAACATTCCAATATACGAATCAAGCAAAAGTATTGCAAGGGAAATTAAGCACAAGAAGAAAGTAAAACATATCGGAAACAAACACAATACCATAAGTGCCTGATTCTCAGGATCAATAGTATCCAGAAAGATCCGTCTATGCAATTTTTGCTGCTCTATTTGAGGATTTTTAGCCAAAACCTTGCGCATATCAGCAACAATATTCTGTTTAAAAGTAAAAGGAATCAAAACAGAAAGAGCAAGATTCACATCTATATGAAAATCTCTGGAAAGAAGAATTAATTCTCACATTGATTTTATTCACATCCAAATGACTGATGGCTAATTGTGTTTTAATGCGCCAGTGAGTCTTTTGGCTAAGATTCCTCACTATACTGACAGTGAACTTGTGATTGGGAATATGAACTGCTTCACGATCATCACCTCTTATAATTGTTGGTGACCACCACCCTACACGCTGGACAAGAACAATATATTGAATGAGAGTTGTGCTGCAAACTGATAGTTGATTTGAATAAAAATTCCAAAAAATTTAGGGTATTCAGTCAAACCTCAACTGTACCAGAAACTTCATAGCCCTGAATCTTTGTCTGTATCCAATCATTTTGAACAAATGGGTGTGTTGCATGGATCATTATACTTGAAAGAAAATTTGTGAAAATCTGAAAATTAGAGAAAAGATTAATTAGATTTAAAATATAAAAAAAAAAAAGACGAAAAGAAAAAACCATTCGACATTTTAAGGCATAATAACACAAAACAATTTCAGTACTTACCTCACGACCAGCAAGAGTAAGCAATACTGTACCGAGACCCCCAGCAGTAAGCCACCTTTGAGTTGAAAACCCAAGCAACTCCATAAACAAGGCAAGGGCAGCAATCCATACTGCAGTATATACAGTTTTTCCTGCAAATTCAAAGCCCATCTGCATATTCCCCAAAAGAAGGGGAAAAAATTAAATAAATAAACAAAAAAATAAACAAAATAAACTGTTACATAATTGTAACCCCTCTATAAAAAAAATAAAAAATAAATATAGAATCATATGAACTTTGTATTGAAACTGGCAAACTAGTCAAAAAAAATTCAAATGGAAGAAGGGATGCAAAACTCAAAAAATGTAATAGGTTCCATTATCACAAGTTAAAATTGAAACTACCTTAGAGCAAAAACAAGTGTTCCCACTAGTTCATGACATAGGTCGACACAAATGGCATTTAAATACCAGGCAAACAATGTTATAACCACAAAAAAGGCTACTTGTGGTTAAGTTCTATCCAGTGTATTAGCCGTACATAATAAGCTAGATTTCCCTGTGAGTCTCTTAATAATTTGAAACTTAAAGATAATATCATACAAGCAAGTATATAACTGATGAAAAATTGCATACATAGCATACATATTAAAAGTAATAAAAACATACATTTCTTGCATCACTAATATCTTTTGCCTCCACAAGAAATTTTTGTGTTTGCTGAATCAAGCTGCAAAACAAAAGGGTAGTAGTTGTAAAACGCAAAACCCAACATGGACAGGAAACTCCAAAAAAAGGTTACATCTAGTTCAGTTATATGCACATTTGGATTTGTAACACGAATGCATCTCATAATAAAAGTGAGAGGAAGAGAAATGGTGAAATTATTGCTTAAAATAAGCAAGATATGTATGATAAAATAAGTAAAACAGTAGATCAAATAGGAAATATAAGATATTCATTAGGAATTCCAAATAGCATACAGTTGCAGGGCAGATGACCTATGGAAGCAACTGGACATAGAGGTATGCATTGCCTAACTCAGCAAAAAGGTCAAATTACCTCGATAAACAGTAGGCAAAAGCCAAAACTGTAGATAATGATCGTACAAAACTCAAAAGTCTTTGCTTCACAGCTTGACTTGCAACAGAAGGTAAAATCACAGGATCCAGAGCCCTGCAAAAAGTTCCAACACAAAGTATATTAAATGAGATCCCAGAAGTGTTAAATGTTAAAAACAATGAAATACAGTTTTTGAAAAAGAAACAAACTGGAACCTGCATAACAGTATTGCTCCAGACCACAGAAGCAAAGGCTGAAGGTAAGAAGTTAAAACATAGTTTGTCTCACTCTTTTTCCAACTATTGTCATTCTTCTGCAACAGATTATGCAAGAATGATGTAAGCTACCTAATAGCTTATTAAATAACTGCAAAAACAAGACACAAATAACGATCTATAAAGGGAAGCCATACATGAAACAAAAGAACCCTTCCATAGCGCATCAAGGGTCCAAGAACCCATGCAGCAAAAGCAACAATACCAACAGCAGGAGCTAATCGAAGAAGAAGAGGGCTTCCTTTCAAAGCATCATAAGACCTATGCATGAAAAGATTCTATATGATAGATGTACAACAAACACGAGATATTTAAATATATTCAGTACTGAGAAGAGTAGGGGTAATCCATATTAGACTCCCAAAAAGGAGAAAAAGGAAGGTGTCAGATTTAAACTGGAAACCTGGAGAAAATTTCAGTAGCCACTTTCACAACTTGAATCTCACTTCCTCCACCAGGCTTCATTATGGAACGGCATATGAAAACATTCAATCTAGTGCACCTACGACTCACAGGAACACGTACATTGTTCATAAGATGAAGAGTCCAAGCATCATGATGCTGCATGTTTAAGGAATTTAGCGTCAACTCAATGATGCCTAAAAAGTTCAGTGAAAGTGAATATAGAAAAGGAGATATCAACAAAATAGAGGATCATTTTTGCTTCTTTTGCTCTCCATGATTCCAGAGCTGTGATCACATCTTCCCTTAATTTATCAACTTCCAAAATTAAAATAAATAAGAAACAAATGGAGCAAGCGACCCATAGATCAACCTTCTCTTTCTCTTACAATATATGATTGTACTTAAAATTGTATCTTTTCTCCATTACGTTACATTTGACTAAAAGATTTACATGCATACCATACAAATATGGAAGTGTACACTGTGTTTAAAGAGGAATATACCAGATAATAAGGTGAAAAGGGGAAGCTAAGTGATTGTAAGCGAGTCCTGTCCATCATACCCTACACAGGTAGGAAATTTATGTGAATTATAATTGTCATGTAGATAATGGATATCAAGAGTGCAGATTTCAAAATTTAAAACAGGAGAATCACGTACCTTGAATTGGATATTGCCTCCAACATTGCTATGAATTCCCAATTCACGGGACAAAAATAAGGTGCTGGCAGCAGCCATTGTCATAGAATACACCAAGAAAAGCCTCTACTAGCACAGTGCCAAAAGCACACATAAAAAAACGACTAGGCTCCTACATTCCAAATTGAAAAGTATCTCCAAGTGAGGAACCAAAAGAAAGAAGAAATAATATATTTTGAACATTTAACACCATTAAAACTTAGCACACATACAAATAATAATCACAATTAATTCAAACACCAAATAAACATGTCCTAGACACTTTGTCCATCACTTTGCAAAAGATATTTCAGTGATTCTAGCCCAATAATTATAAACCTCCTAAATAAAATATCACATTCAAAAGAAATCCCTATTCCAAAATGCAAACTACATTGGAACTCAAAATTGAACCCAGTCACAACACGAGCATCAATTACTCCAAAAAATATATATATTGGTGTATACTTGATCCTTAACATCTTAATTCATTATGAAAATTCCTATTCCAATATTCAAAATTTCCTACAAAGCTTCATTTCCAGTAATCTTTTAGAAATCTAAATTGTTAAAACAAGTGAAAATAATAATATAAGATAAATTTTAGCTTAGAAACTACAAATTTGAAACTTAAAAAACTTTAAAATTACATATCCCAGAATAAAATTTTGCTAAAATAATACACAAATCAATTCAGGAAAAAAGAAACGAAAAACTAAAATAGACAAAATTTTACCTTAAAATATTGAAAACACTGTAGCTGAAAATGATGCAAGAACCAGAAGAACAAAAGACAATGGAGCAGAGGAGAACGGAAAATGGAAAAACGGGGAAGAAGAAGATACAGTGATAATTAGCACAGGATGCGATCGACACGCAACTTTGCCGTGGAAAAGTCAGTTTGTACTGCTGTTTTGGATAATTTGCATTGGGAAGTTGTGGACAATACGATAACCGTAACGTGGCTGTCGGAGAGTGGGGGTTATTTTGGATTTTTCCTCCGCTTCGACGGTGACGCTCCGCCACCGCGGCGTTAAAAACGTGGTTCATATTATTTTGTCTCGTTCTAACGTGGTACATTATTACTTATTTTGGTATATTTTCCATAAATTTTTCTATTAAAATTAATTAAATTTATAATTAACTTCCATGGTTAATGCCAGACTTAATAGCTGGACTATAATCTTCATTATTATTATGATTATTATTATTATTTTCACCAATTTTTTTTTTAAATAATTGTATATATAAGACGAAACGCATAATAAATGTCATATAAAGTTAAAGGTTGGACATTTACATGATTGTCATATAAGAGTTAAAGGTGAGACTTTTTCCAAACAAAAGTCGAACTTTAGGAATACAATTTGATTTGAATCTAGATTAGTCAAAGTTATGATATCTTCGGAAACTAAATAGTTTAACCTATCAATAAATGAGACCTTTTCCTAAACAAAAGTTAATTCTTCGAGTGCAACCTTAGCTAAATTTGGATTAGTCAAAGTCATTCTAATTCAAAAAAAATATATATATATATGGTCTAATCGAAAAGTTATACCGAAACATTCTATCAAGCAAAAGTTGTAATTGAATCCTGAATTAGTCCAAATTATAATAACTCTAAAATTAGATGGCCTGACAAAAGAGTCAAGTTAAAGCTTTATCTCAAGCAAAAATTAACTTTACAAATGCAATCTAAGTTATATTGAATCTAAATTAATCAAAATGAGGATAATTTCACCATCAGCATGGTAGTTGGGTAGTAAAAATTCATAAGCTCTACATTGAATACTCAAGTTCAAAGCTCACTGAAGACGTAAAACTTTAGCCTTATAGCTGATAGAGCTAAGGTGACCAAATTTAAATAAAAAAGTTTTTTTTTTTTTTCATTTGAATCTAAAAGTTTATCGGCTTATCGGGCTACAATTGCAAAGGTTCGTACCCGGACAATTACGTGAACAGAGGCCGTAACCGTACCGGCCCGTTATAGAGTCCGTTATGGTGAATTATTATTTTTCGGGCAGGCCCATCAGCTGAAAAAAAAATAAATAAATAAAAAAGGGAAAAAAATCAATAATAGCTTAAAAAAAGTATAGCCCATGTAAGAGAGAGAGAGAGAGTACACAATAAAGTAAAAGAAAGAACTGACCGTTGTGAAATGGAATTCAAAATACCGACCCGCCCGGTTTCCCCAGCTAATTGAAAATTTTGAATGGTCGGGCCAGAAACTGTCCCACCTATGATTTAAAGTTTTCTCAAAAATTAACCCCAAATTTATTTTTTTTTTTGGCTTACGAGGGTAACTAGGGATTCATTGGGATAATATTATTTGTTTAAAAAAAAAAATTAAGTGTTTTTTTTTTTTTTCTTTTTACCTTGAAATCATAATTGTCCATTTTGTTTTTTAGTTGAAGAATGTTCTTTTATTATTTTAGAAAGATTTGTGAAATTTTATTAAAAAAATAAAATATGATACAAAAGAATAATTAAATTATTGATTGTAATAAAATAAAACATATAATTATGCAAAAACAAAATACTTAACTTAATAAATTTAATTAGATAGGAGATAGTTAAAAGTAAAAATAAAAACACAACAATAATAATTATTTTATATGAATTTTAATTTTTAAATTGATAATCATAAAACTTATACGTAAAAACGGTTCGATTTTGTTTTCTTTTTAAAAAAACAACCTATTTCATTTGTGAATATAGTAAAAAAATTTTTATAAAGTGACCGAAAAGAATATAAAAATCGAACAAAACACCCA